>JAYMFT010389574.1:0-19812 GCA_038088735.1 Panulirus argus | reverse complement strand
TATTTTTTTGTATATATATATATATATATATATATATATATATATATATATTTTTTTTTTTTTTATAGCATACTTCATGGGAGTGTTTAGGCGTGAGTATATTTAACCAGGTCTTGGTGTTCGTATGGCACACTCACCTGTGTATATCAACCTGTGTTGAGGGTACAATGTCTATATGTATTTATGCCTAGGTAATATATACATGTTGACCGTAGCCCGTTTACTTATGTATACATGGTTTGTGGCTGTGATCATATACTGGTGTATGTGCAGGAGTACCATGTGTATGTTCAGTTGTATGTACAAGGTGTGTGTGCAGGTTTATGTACAAGGTGTGGGTACAAGTTTATGTACAAGGTGTGGGTACAAGTTTATGTACAAGGTGTGTGTACAAGTGTATATACGAGGTGTGTGTACAAGTGTATATACAAGTTGTGTGTACAAGTGTATGTACAAGGTGTGTGTACAGTTGTATGTACATGATGTGAGTACAAGGCGTGTGTGCTAGAGAGTATGAGTGTTGAGCAAGGACCAATAGTAGTCTACAGACAACAGGGAGTGTTGACCCAGCCACACTAGCTGGTGAGAGGAGGACGAGTGGAGAGCTCTCCCTCTGGCATCTTCACCTCTCTCTCTCCCTCTCGCTCTCTCTCTCTCTCTCTCTCTCTCTCTCTCTCTCTCTCTCTCTCTCTCTCTCTCTCTCTCTCAGCATATGTCTCCAGCGCCAGTCTTTGACACCTTCTACCCCAGAGTTTCTCAGGGGTCGGCTGGTGTTGTGTGTTAACTTACACGTGATGTTGTGTTTCTTTATCGCGTTTGTTGTTTTTCTTAAGGTTGTGTGTTTTTATTTTTTTACGTATGTTGTTGCTTCACATGTTCACGGACGTTCTTGTTCCTCGCATTTTTTGTTGCACAGATATGTTGTGGTTAACGCATTGTGAATTCACAGGATATTCCCACGTATGTTGTTGATGCGCGCGTGTGTTGTTCAGCCCCCCACGCCTGCTGGTGGGTTGGGGGCCCCCCCTCCCACCTCTCCACACCAGCTGGTCGTTAATGCCTAACACCCTTGTTACTCATATATATATATATATATATATATATATATATATATATATATATATATATATATATATATATCACCTCTGTGGACCGTTGTGGTCTATCTAAAGTTCTGTTTACACCTGTGTTTATATATGGTCTCCGTCGGTTTCCCCTCGGGCAGTCTCCCTGACCCCACCACCTGTGCCTCCGTCCATTTCCCCTCACCTCCGCGGCTTCCGCCCTCATTTCCCTCATATTTCCTGCGCAGATTTCCCTGCCGTGATTGAGGTCGTGTCCATTTCTCAATACGCGTCTTGCTTTTACCAGTTTATATAGTGCGGTCGGGTCTTGTCGCGGTGCGCCTACTTGCCTGTGTGGGCTGTACGCAAGTATTGTTGTAGAATGTAGTTATCAGAGTTTCCTAGTTCAGAATGGTTTCAGTTGCCTTCCTTCGTAATTCTACGGCAGTCTTGTTTTCTACATATCCACCGGGTAGATGTACTGGATTTCTACCCGAAGTGATGGAGCTTTGGTTCTGGTGAGTTGTTTCTTCACCCCCGGGAGCCACCAGACCTCTGGAGCCCTAGTAAAGCAAGGTTAAGCTCTAAGTCTTAGTGAGAGCTTTCTGTGTGTGGAGCGTAGACCTCCAGCTGTGGTGGTGGTGGTGGTGGTAGGGGACATGGTTGAGAGAGATGAGTTACTCGAGTGAGGTAGGGTCGAGGTCGGGTCGGGTCGGGGTGCACCATGGCGTCTTCCTTCCGTTCTGGTCGACATCTTCCTGATATCTTCCTGAGGCTTTGTACTGCCTTGGGGGAGAGAGAGAGAGAGAGACAGGAAAAGGTTCGGTTGGATTTACGAGCCTTTGTTTCCAGTGCCTTCCCTACGTCATAGAGTACAGTCAGAGAACTGTAACAGTCTTATAGGTTATGTATTATATGTACTCTGTGTGTGTGTGTGTATGTATTTTTTTCTTTTCGTGGAGGTAAAATAAAAAGATTGCTTTTGCTCTGAAAATGATGATATTGTGAGAACGAGTTTTTGCGTTGCATGAATACTGTCCCAGAATAAATCGTCCGTAAATGATATACTTTGAAAACTATTTATTGTTAACTGTTTTTCGGGTCCAGCATTTAAACATTACTGGACGGGTGCTTAAGGTTGATTCTTCATGTCATTTGTGCGGTATATTGGGCCTCCCGGCTTGGCACAGAGAATGTTCGAGTCTGTATTAAGCTTTTAGGGTTTTCGTGGTTCTTTATTTATATCGTTGTTTATATAATTTATTTTATTTTTCCTTATTGCGAGTTATGTCAGTACGAGAGCCAAGCTGCGGCTCACCACACACACACACACATATATATATATATATATATATATATATATATATATAATGTACTTATTTCTGTACGAACTAGATTACTTGCTGAAGTAGACTAAGATGAAGTATGTTAACATGAAGAATACTTCGTTGAAGTAGACTAAGTTGCTGTCCACATACTTGTGATGATAGTGTTTGATGAGGTAAACTTTCTTGGTTGTATACTTTATGTTCAAAGAGACCCGTACGTTTAGTTAAGCTGTATATTCCCGTGGAGAGTCTCCTACTGTATTATTTCATCGTGAAAATGATAAATGGCTGCGTGTAACTCATCATGCGAGGATGATACACATGACAGAAAGTGGAATGTTTATATTTATAGCCTTTGCCTTCCGGTTTAATGGGAAAGCGACTTAACAGCCGGTAATTAAAAATGTTAATTACGAATATGATTGGTCGGGAGATGAATTTTTTTTCAGGGTTGCTTCTGAAAAACGTTTTGTATTTATACGTCGGTAGGCAGAGCGGCGCATTGTGTATAACACTGCACTATATTGCATTGCTCCACTCACTTATTCCTGGACGTATTGAATGAGTAAGTACCAAATACATCGTGTCCGGTATCGGTCGGTACTGTAGCGAATGCTGAATGAGTAAAAAGATTTTATTCCCGATGATCCACGATGGGTTTCCTATGTTTAGGACACACCCATGGCGAGAGATGGAGATAGGACAGGCCTCTGATGTAGATAGGACACGAGGTCAGCCCTATAGTTGGATTTCTGGGTCATGCCAGGTCACAGCACTGATAGGTTTTGTGCCTGGTTAGGAAAGGTCTTGCAGAGGTGAAATGGCTCCTCTGGCTGAATCCTATTGCCCCAGGACTTTATAAAGGTCAGATGCGGTTTATTCCATCATAAAGGATTATCTTTAACCCCTTTGAATTCGACGCTACGGTCATACAGGAGGACGGTACGGCCCGTGAGACCAACGGTACTACCCTTGAGCACGCCGTTACGACCCATATATGCATGCATGTATGTATATATATATATATATATATATATATATATATATACATGCATGCATATATTATCCCTGGGGATAGGTAAGAATGAATACTTCCCACGTGTTCCCTGCGTGTCGTAAAAGGCGACTAAAAGGGGAGGGAGCGGGGGGCTGGAAATCCTCCTCCCCTCCTGTTTTTACTATTCTCAAAGAAGGAACAGAGAGGGGGGCCAGGCGAGGAGTCTTCCCTCTAAGGCTCAGTCCTCTGTTCTTGAACGTTACCTCGCTAACGCATAGGTTCGAATCCTGGTTACGGCAGTCGGTCCACAATCAACCCAGCTGTTCATCCACCCCTCGGGGTTGGTCGATAAAATGGATACCTGTCTCATGCTATGGTATATATATATATTAGTATTGTTTTGGATATTTGTTTTTTGTTTTTCGTAATGCATGGCGCGGCCCTTCGGAGACTGGCCTTTTACATATTGACATCCATTACAACCAGCGCCAATCGATAAGGTGACATTGCCGATGGATTGTCGCCGGGCGAGAGAGTCTTCGTACCCACCGGTCTGTCAGGGCGCCCAGGGCTCTTCATGGTGCATGGGATACGCTTTAGAGCTCGGGGTTTACGATGAAGCTCAGGGTTTATTGTGGAGCCTCAGGGTTTGTTGTAGAGATCTGGGTTTATCAGTAAGTTCAGGGTTTATGGAGTTTGGGGTTTATCGTCCATCTGGGGTTTATTACCAAGTTCATTGGTGTATTTTCGTGAACCAGGGTTTATGATCGAAATCGGGGTGGTTCTCGAGCCCAGGGTTTATCATGTGGATCGGGGTTTTACCACGGAGGTCAGGGTTTAACGTGGAGGCCGGGGTCATGACCTTTAAGTCTGTGGCTCTGACCCCGACGCGCGACCTGAATCATTCATTCAGTTTCTGTGTTTCCTTAATCATTCTTGCGTTTTTATTTGCTCTTTTAATTTGTTCTGAATAAAACAAAAAGGTTTTTGTGTTTGTTGATCGCAAAAAAAAAGTCTAGCGAAGCAGACATGTTGCCTGCTTTGGTCATGCTCTGTCTGTCTCTCTCTCTCTCTCTCTCTCTCTCTCTCTCTCTCTCTCTCTCTCTCTCTCTCTCTTTCTCTCTCTCTTTCACGGAGCCTTGGCTGCTCCATCAAGTATTCAGTGTTGCGTCAGGCCTTCTTCAGCCAGCCTTCAACCTCCTGAGGACGGCCACGGCGGTGCGACCCTTCGGTATGATGTTTTGGCCCTGACCTCTAAGGGTCACCGGATGTTAGGCCATTATGGCCAAGGCTCGTACCGCGGTCCTCAAGGCTCGTACGGTCGTGCACAAGGCTCCTACCATGGTGCTCAAGGGCCAGCCGTACCGCAGTGCTCAAGGCTCGTACCGCGGTCATCAAGGCTTGTACCATTGTGCTCAAGGGCGTTCAAGGGCCGAACCGCAGTGCTCAAGGCTCGTACCGCGGTGCTCAGGGCTCATATCATGGTGCTGAGAGAGCTCCTAACGTTGTGGCCAGAGCTCGTACTGTGGGGACTAGGAACTCGTACCGCTGTAGTCTGTCAGGGGGGTCGAGGTACCAGGAGGGGGTGTGTGGTCACCATTCTGGCCACCACAGCAGCGGTCACCACATCCTCGACCCTCACCAGTCAGGGCACCAGAACCGCCAGGAACGCATTACTGACCGACGCCCTTCAACGTCTTTTTTGTAAGTACATAAGACTGGTGTCTGGGGGACACTGACCGGATAAGGCGGGGGTTCTGTCGCGGGCTGAGTTGCGGTTCTTTGAGAAGGAGCGGGTCTGTGTTGGAGCGTCATGCCATCTTGGCCCTCCTGGCTAAGCCGTACAGATTATCTTGGAATTATTTAGGCCCGAGGAACAGTGGATGATCCATCTAAATTTCCCTGGGGAAAGAGAGGGAATTTACAGTCTATAATCGAGGATCTGACATGTTGAACTCCCTAGAATTGTTATGATAAAGAGCTGACGCACCCGTGCACTCGACTGTCTTCTCTGTGGTGGTCTGGCTACCCTTAATACGCAACAGGTAAATAGCTGTACGTAGTCTCGTCACAGTGACGGTCGATATGACAGTGTGCGTGTGTGTGTGTTTGTGTGTGTGTGTAGATGTCGGTGCTGAGACAGTAGTAGTAGTAGTAGTGGTAGTGGTCGTTTGGTTGACCAGTCTGGGGTGGGGGAGGGATGGAGGGGAGTGTGGTGGGTGTCCAGGGGAACCATCGATTATCTCACAGGTGGTGTGTGGCGGCCACGGCGGCAGCAGCAGCAGCTGGTGTGTGTTGTGTGTGTGTGTGAGGGAGAGGCTCCTGTGGTGTTACCACTGGCCAGCCAGGTGTAAACATGGGCATTCCTCAGCCTTGTCTTGAACAACACTTTTTTTTTTTGTCGAGTGATCCCCAGGGAAGTTGTTCCTTGTGGGGAAGTTGTAGCAGGACTCTCTACAGGGAAGTTGTTGCATGTGGTGAAGTTGTAGTAGGACTCCAGGGAAGTTGCTGCTTGTTGTGAAATTGTAGGACTCTCTCCATGGAAGTCGTTGCTTGTGGGGAAGTTGTAGGACTCGCTACAGTGAAGTTGTTGCTTGTAGAACCCTCTACAAGAAAGCCATACAACCTTCTGCAGGGTCGTTGTATAGTTATGATGCTCAGCATTAACCCTTCAGATAACAGGAGGTCGACACCTGTGCCTCTCGTGCCCAGCAGAGCCCGAAGAAAAGGAGTTGCAGATTCACGTCTCTTGCGTAATTGTAATATTCGTCTTGTTTGCACGCGTGTGGAGGGAAGGGTCGTCTCAACAGGTGTGTGCAGCTGTGTGGACATCTGTCCTTTGTGGACGGACGGGGATTAACTGGCCGGAGCCTCTGTTGACGCACCTGTATCAGCTGGTCTCGTAACCTCATTACCTACACACTTGCGTAAACTGTAAGTCAGAAATAGTAGTAAGAAAAATGTATATAATTTTTAACTTTACGGCGGTGTCTGGAATGGGGAGGGGGGGGGGAGAAAGAAGGACATTGACAAAAAATATAAAAAAGTATAATCCAGCTTTCTCAGAAAATTACATGAAGTCGCCACGGAATGTTTAGTAAAAATGAAAAAGAAAATATGAAAAAAAAATGTAAAGAGTCGGAACTAAACGTTCGCAGTGGCGTAAAGAAAACGAGATTGTGATCGTATGATGAAAGAAAATGTAAAAAAAAAAAAATGTTAAGTGGTGTTGTTGTTATTGTGGAAGCGAGCAACGAGTGGGGGGGAGGGGAGAGAGGTCCCCCTCCCCCCTCGCTTCCCCCCCCCCCCAGGGCCCAGGGGGAACGCCAGACAGTGTGAGCAGCACAATTGTCGGCTCCTAAGACGCTCCCCTTAAAGTGGGGAGACCAGGGTGATGCGCTGAGGGGAGGGGAGGAGGAGGGGTGACCTGTGGGGTGTCTGGAGGGGCGATACTCTGTGGAGGGAAGCATGGGAGGGGGGATACAGGACCTTCCCCCCCCCCTCCTTCCAACTATCGCCAGACTGGACCCCCCACCCCTCCATCAGAGGGGGTGGACGTGGATGAGCGCGGCCGACCAATAAGCAACACAGGTACCGAGAGAGACTCGCTAATAATGTGCGCGGCAGACAATAAAAAGAAACCGGTTTGGAGAACCGGTTCTCGAGAGCGCCAGGCTCGTGTTGAAAAGGGGAAGTGTTGTGGGCGAGGAGGAGGGAGGAGGAGGCAGGCGGTGTGCGGCGGGAGTGTGGCCCGTGCTGGCCGGGCCGGTGTGGGCCACTATGCCTTGCCCGCCCTCACCCCCGTGGCCGAGGCAATGGATACACGGTAAAAACTTAATATTATCTCTGGGGAAAATGCTACTCTTTTTTGTTTTTCCTCTTTCGCAGGGTGGGTGTTTGTGCTTCTCTGGGGGTTCCTCAGGGGGTAGGGGGAGGTTCACACGCACACACACACACACACACACACGTACCGGCTGTTGGAAACGCCAAGTTCTTGACGTGTTGACCACTGGAAGACCACTGGAAATGCTTGAGCAGGGCACCAACTGCTAAGTGTGTAGTCCACATCTCCTGCCTGGCCACACTACCCAGTGGCGCTGGCTGGCCACACGACCCAGTGGTGCTGGCTGGCCACACTACCCAGTGGCGCTGGCTGGCCGCACCTCCCAGTGGAGCTGCCTGGCCCGCTGATCCCTGTGTCATCCCTGGCGCAGGGGACGAGGGGATCGGATAACCCGGGATCAGGGTTCGAATCTACACACACTTTCGGGCGGATCCGCCGCTTATTGAATCCCGGACGCGGAATCGTGTCGGGAATGCAGCCGCCTCATTTGGCTGCACGGCGACGTCTCGCGATTCCAATTCCCGTCGTCCATCATTCTAAATCTAATTCCAAGATTTATTTTGACCCGAGTTTATATATTTCTCGTGATTATGGACATAGATGGAGTAGTTCGGCAGATTATTTTTCTGGTTATATATAATTTTTTTTTTGTGTGTGTGTTCTGTTCGCACAGACGTATTCACGAATTAAATTTACACTAGATGTAAATTGATGAATGAATTGGATAATCCTGATCAATTGAAGCACGTAAGGCAGCGTCTTGTCTTGTACGAGTTGTGTAGCAGTTAAGTAACGTAACAGTTGCCTGTCTGGCGTACGTCACCAGCAGAAAACAGAAGAAACATATGTTTACTAGTTCAGTATTTATAGGGGGAGACAGAGAGAGAGAAGAGAGAGAGAAAAAAAGAAAAAAGCTTCATGATCCTAAGAAATAGCAGATTCGGGCCCTCTGGGCCCTCGTCTGCTCACTCCCGTTATGGCATTGTTCCATGGTGTAACCACTCACTGCTGCCATTTTTCCTCTTCATGCGCTCTATATTGTCGGCACAACCTTCCCGCTCAACGCTAAGGTATTTATCCGAAAATACATCACTCCCGTGGCAGACAGTTTCTGTCCTGCCAAGGAAGTGGAAGAATGATTGGCAACTGTGTAGGAAATTGAGTCCTCATGCATCTGGCAACTCCCTCGACGTATCAACAGACAGAAGAAAGGACCACCTTCTTGTAATAAAGATGTACGTGCAAACAGACAAACGAATTTGCAAATCTATACCCCTGGAAATAATGAACACATAAACAAAGACAACCTTTGTAATGATAGACAGAAACAAACACAAACATGGCCAAAGATATACAGCAAGGAATACGCGGACAGTCTTACATACAGACAGACACCTTTACTATTATTCCCAGACAGGAACACACGAACCCACAGACAGACGATTTCTCTATCAAGGAATAAAGTATTGAAACTGAACTGAACTGAACTGACAGACGGACCTGTCCTGGAATGTCCAACACGCAGACAGGCATCCACAGCGTCATGTACATAAAGCCACAAACCCGCGGACAGACGGGACAGTACTTCAGCCTTATTTACAGACAGACACTGACAGAATCAGGCTGAGACTCGGACCCATAGACAGACAGAGGGCGGGCGGGAAGGAGAGGCCTGGTAGGACTCTAAATGCCGGGCTGAAGAAGTCATCAGGGCGACATAAGTGTAAATTATCACCGACGTTTACTACGGGGTCAAGCTGTTTACATATAGGTTCACCCACTTGTGTAAACAAGACACGACTTGTTTACTTTGTCTGTAGTTTTGTTTGAGGGTTGACGTGACGAGGCCCTCATGCCGTGGTTCCCGTCAAACGCCGACCGCTGGAGATGAAGACTTTTACACAGTACGTAAAGACAGCTGGTGGAAGCTGCGTTATCATATGGTCTGAATTCCTTCATACGTACGTGCATGTACGTACATATGTATATGCATCATACATACATATATATGTATACGATTTATGGGGCTCGGTACAGCTTCAAGGCTGCGCTACAGTCATTAGCAGGGTAAGGACGGATCATTCCATTAGGGCGAGTTCCTCAACGAGATTTTTATCTTTTTCTTTTCATTGTTGATGACGCGGCTTCACCGGAGGTGATATTTCTACTCGTGGAATAACGTTGAGGCAGAGCCCGGTAATACCTATCTACGTACGTACAAACGGCTCCTCATTAGTAACGTCACGCTAATTACAACTGCATATCATTTGTATTCACTGAATGAGGAGGAGGAGGAGGAGATGTTGTAAGGAGCACAATGACGCCCTTTCTGCTTATTCCCCTCCGTTATTGTTACGTCTTCAAGTGTTCTTCACCCTTGTTCTCCTTCTCCACCCCCCTACCCCACCCCGTGTTCTCGCAGCGCCCTACCTTAACGACGTGCTCGTTAGGGGAGGTATAGGTAAGTAGGGTGGTTAGCGTCGTAACCAATTATGGCTCCCTGGGGGGGTTTGGAGGGCAATGGTTGTTTGTAGGGTGGAACGATTGTTTACTCGTTTTGCCAAGTGTCTAAACCTGGTGTGTAGTACGTGCCATGTCCTTATTCTTGTTTACACACACACGCTCACACTCACAGAGCTCAATTCAGGCACCAGAGGTGTGTGTAATTACCACAGGAAGTGAGTTTTAGCGTTGCGCCCATGGCACCTCATCTCTAGAACTTAGTCCTCTGTCTCACAACTTTATGAACTTAGTATGCTGTCCACATTCACAAATCTCCTTGTCCAGTTTATCTCATTCATCCGCCACTCATGCTGTAGAAGTAAGAGACTTTACATCCCTTCTGACAAGTTTCTTGCTTGATTTCATGTTGTGGCCTTTGGTTGTTCCATCGTTGCGTCGTTCGAAGAACTGCATCATCAGGTAGGTTTTAAAATCTAAGAGTTGTGGCCAGGTCACCTCCTCTCATTCTTCTCTCTTCCACAGTGGATGGATTTAAGACCTCTGTACTATCCCTGCAACTCGGCTCTCGTGATTATGGTAACATCTTTGTCATCCTCCTCTGGACCTTCTTTGTTTTCCTCTTTGCGTGTCTCTCTTAACACGGGCATTTCCTTTTGTTGAACGGTCTCCAGGACATCCAGTAAAGACCCCTCCGACCCGTTTTGCTTTTGCATCAATACACTTTTTATTTTTTCCTCTGGTTATAATTTTCCAGAATCCCCTCACCTGAACCGATTCTCTGTTCATACCCTCTGATGACTACATTTCTCAAATTCCTTGTTCCCTCTCCAATCCGATTCCGCTTTTGATGTTCTTTGATTTGATTTCTCGGTTTCTTTATTTCCTCCTCCAACTGTGTTAACCTCTGAGCCTGCCTCTCACAATATTATTCATGGTACCTTCCCCTGTCTGAATCCATTTCTGATCTAAGGATACATAAGAAAAAGAATTGCCAAGCCTGACTGTAAGGGTTCCATGATAGCCCTAGGCTAGTGTGGACCGATTGGCAGGTCTAAGTATCCATGCCTCGGCTTGTGGTCCCCAGTTTGCCTCGTTTCATTGGGAGGAAATGGTCTTAAGTTGTTCCCTCAGTCTTGGAAGAATAACAGTTGGTTGCCTTACTGGCCCTGAAAACAGTTCATACCTTTAACTGGTTCACTGCTCTTGGCGACGCTACTCACATTTGATTTGAATTCTTTAGTCTTCACACCCTACCCGAAATGTCAAATTTAAGAGATGTTTTATATTGATAACAGTTGGTTTTCTTGCCTCAAAAACAGACTCGATCCAGAAAATGTGTGTGAGTCTGTGTGTGTGTGTGTGTGTGTGTGTGTGTTTTACCTTCCAACAAGCCCAGACTCGATCAATTCAACTCTTTCTCATATTCTTCGTGCAACCCTCAAACCCCCCCATGACAAATGTTTGTATCCTATGCACTGGGCAAATAAGAGGTTTACCCCACCATCCGGAAGGTTTACCCCTCCTACCCCATGGCCTGTGTGTACCCCATGCAGTAGGCAAATAAGAAGTTTACCCCCTGATTCTACAACTCTGGTATCGAGGGCGTCGCCGAAGCCCCGGGGCGAGATCCGAACCCTTGAACGGTGTTAGAGTCAATACGGGGGTCGGGTCGGATCCCCTCTGGCCCTCATTCACGTATGGATTTTGTTCTGAGTACCTTTGTATTGTTTCCTCTTTCCCCAGGACTTATCCGTCTATAAACCCGAGCGCCTCTTAATTGCCAAACTTTTCTCCCGTAACTGCAATTTATATTCTGTTTATGAAGAAGTTCTTGGGGCTGGGAGTCTCACCAGGTCTTAGGCTGGGTAAGTATTTTCAGGGTTTATGAGTTTTTGTTCTTTTTACGTGCTCCTCTCTCTCTCTCTCTTTCTCTTTTTTCTCTTTTCTCTCTTTCTCTCTCTCATCAACCCTCGAAGCCTCTCACTTTCTGGTTGGTTGGTTAACGCCATTATTTCCATGCCTCCCCCTCACACTGCACTAACAGGAAGGGCGCGGCACACATTACGGGCTGGGTCACTACCATATATACATAGACATTGGGATACGCGTTAGTCCCCTAACCCCTCCCTCTTCCTCTCCCACACTCTCACCTTGCGTGTTAGTCCCTAAGCTCTCCTCCATCTTACTCTCCCACACTCTCACCTCTCTTGTGCTTCTCTACACATCCTCACATCCTGTTATCTTCACTACAGGTCGCCCCTCCCTCCCTCCCCCGTGGTGTCTCTGTGGATTCTCACGGTGCCAGACCTCCAGTCGCCTGACCTCCTACTCCCTCTGCCAGCCACTCCCCTAACTGCCATGTGTTTCCCCTCTCCCACACATACACTCTCCCTTCAAATCGCGGGTTCGATTCCCCCTCCCTGACACAACATTCCTGTGCCATGTTTTTCTTATTCTCTCTTCACTTCCCTTGTCTCTTGTATGCACCCTGTTCCCCTCCTGTCTTATAACCCCAGAGTCAGTCAGAGTCGTCTCCTTCACAACCCCAGGTACGAACCAAAGCCTCCTCATAAACCCAGACGCGAGCCACCTTCCTCACAACCCTAGACAGGAACTGTTTCACTAATGATATGAGACCCTCACGACCCTGCATGTGAGATAACACCCTCATAGCCCTACACATGAGGCACCCGTCCACAATCCTGGGCATTGAGGCACCTCTCACAACCCTCTACATGAGGTACCTCCTCAAACCCTAAACATGAGGTAACCCCTCATAACTGGAGCGAGGGGTCTGGTGAGTGAGGAGTGTCAGGAGAGAGGAAACAAAGAGCAGGTGCCACGTAAACAGTGCCTGGCATGGCATTCCCAGACCGAGGGGAGTGTCTCCCCGTCTCTCTTCAGCTCGGGGAGGAAAGGGAAAGAACAGGTGTCTCTCCCCTCCCCCCTCCCCTCCCCAGGCTTTAGGGGTACGTGCAGGTTCTCAGGGGGTTGCCACTTGCGGTGGGGGGAGGGAGACCGCAAGACCCAGCTGGCTTGGGACAAGGAGCCGCGGAATGACAACACTGTTGGCAGTGATGCTGGTGGCGGCAGCTGGCGAGGGTGCCGGTGGGGCACCAGCTGGTGTGTGGGCCACACAGCTGGTAACCATGAATGTACACCTCACTCTCGTGTGTGTACACTCCGTATTTACCCACACACACACATGCGTGTGCACATACGTCTGCATCTTTACATACTTGCAAGAATGCGATTTCTCCTGAACACATAATTGTGCACACTGATATGACGTATAGTAACTTTGCCCCAGATACTTGAGAAGTATCTTTACGTTGCTCCGAATACTTGAGAAGTATCCTGACTGCCCCAGATACTTAAGAAGTATTAGAATTTCCCAGATATTCTAGATGTGTCTTGCCTTTGCCTCAAGTAAGTAATTTATTAAAAAATAAAGCCTGTTTTATTATTCCATCATTGTGGCCTTGCATTTCATATATATATATATATATATATGTGTGTGTGTGTGTGTGTTTATTTATATTACATTGGATATGACTTACCTGAAACAAGCTGTAATGATAACAACATGGAAAGAGAAAAGTCAGATGAGACTTACCAGTTAGTAAATTCGTTACAAACCCTTCATAACCTCCAGGCTCAATTTCGTGCGGCCCGGCTTAATCAACCGGCTTTTTAAACCAGTTTATGCCGTAGAAAGTTAACACGTTTTCTGTGGTGTTGTCAAGGGCTCCAGGTCGTTTCTATTGTTATTCGAGACATTGATCGCCTTCCTTATATGACTAGAGGGATTGGGATCCCGAGATTGGTATTGTAGGGCACTGAGTTGTGTTTACACAGGTTCTGGTAGCTTGTGGGTAACACACACACATTCTCAGACACACACACAGACGCATCACGCGAGTGTCGCATGTAAACCGCAGGAAGAAAGGATTATTTAGAAGCAGTTGGATAACCACTTGCAAAGGAGAAACTACCTAGTTGAGATACAAGAAATGGAGGTTATGCGTGTCATTTCACTTAGACTTCTACGGGAGAGTGAGTTCCGTTTTGAACAAAAGAGATGGATGGATGGATTGTACGTAGTTGGACCGCCAGAAAACATTTGACACAAAGGAGATTGATGAAGGAGCTGATACTTAAGAGAGGTGTTAAGAGGGAGGCACCGTCGTTGGAAAATGATTAGCTAAAAGGAAGGGAACAAAGAGCGCATGATAGAGGAGCCCTACCGAAGAAAGTGGGGAGTCACCGGTGGCGTGCCACAGGGCTCACCGCTGGACCATTGGTCTTCTCGATCGATGTAAATGACTTGCTAGAAGCACTGGACTCGTACTGAATACGTTTGCGGATGATGTCAAGGTTACGAGGGATGTAAGACGTGAGGACGATATTGCGTCAGCTTACGAGGGACACGGTGAAAAAACGACTCGATACAAGTACTTTCTCCATACTGTATTTTGCTTCTTGTGAACTTTTTTCCTCCTTTGTTGTTGAGCCGGATGGAGAGGTGGATAGGGGAGGTGCCTTAGTATGTACTATCCTGGTTCTACCAGAGTTTAAAAATGAGACAACAGATGACCTTGTTTTCGACCATCGTGTCTCCTGGTATCTGTCCTTCCCTTGTACATCTGTGTAATGTTACATTCATCAGCACTGTGTACTCTGGACCAGCTGTTTACACACTGCTCTACACCAGCTGGCTGGCTGGCTGACTGGGAGGCAGTATGGCGACACACACAGTCGTATGGATCATATTTATACCCCATGAGAGAGGTCATGTCAAAACTCTTGACTCCTACTACAGACCTTGAATGGTCCTCGTTTAAAAACAGGTTTTTGTTACATCATTGCCTTGGTATTTCAAGCCTCAGCCTCAGGGATGATGAAAATGTGAGGTCCTACCAGAAATCAACATCATTAAAGTTGTTATGTTGGTAATCATTATTATGAGCCGCGTGCAGTGTCATGTTGATATTGTGAAAGCAGTGAAGGAGGAAGCCTCTGACCTTGAAGGACTCTCATAATGACAGGGAAGGAGCTTGAGATTCTTACTGTTTAGTCAGTTAGCAATCCTCCTGTACTGTGTAATTGCAGCCGGGCTCTTCATGATTACGTTCTTCCTGGACTCTAACCTTACCTTTCCTTAGCTAGATCCTCCAGGCCACATGGATATCACACCGTATTAACTATGACCCTGAGCTGGAAGACAGGAGCTTCCCTAGAACCTACAATCTCCACCATGGTTCCATGACCTCCATTATGGTTCCATAACCTCTACCATGGTTCCATAACCTCGACCATAGCCGGGAGACAGAGGGGGTTGGTGGGTGTCTGTGGGTGGCGTAAGGTCCTGGGAGGGAGGGAGCCAGTTGACCAGAGGCAGTTTGTTGTTCATGTGATCCTGTGTTATGACAGATGTGCTCCCTACCCTCCTCCTCCTCCTCCTCCTCCTCCAACCCCGCCCTCGCAGTTACCCATCTTCCCTCGCTCCCTCACTCTCGACGAGGAACACAAGCACTCAAGAGAGATAGATAGATAGAGATACATGATTTATAAGGTTTCGACAGAAGTCTAGATCTGTACAGAGCAATGCTTACTACGAGTAATTGCAGAGCCTGACGTGATGTATGAGGGAGCCAGGGCCCGACTCGTCTCCCTCGCTGTATAGATCAACAAGGGGAAAAAGCGTGTCAGGCGAGAGCCAGTGGCGAAGCGAGCCTCGCTATTGGTGGTGTTGGAACCATAATGGAAGGTGTAGAGTAGGATTAAGGTGCAGGTGTATATGTGTGTCACAACACATGGTTGTGTTGATACAGCCACGGCTCGGTGAGTGACACACACACACACACACACACACACACACACACACACCAAGGCTTTTGATCCTGATCAGATTTCACCATATTTACTGACTGTGTATGTAGGAACACTTGATAAACCACTTGAGATCCTGCTCAATACGTCACCAAGGGAGTGGAAGATGGCAAGCATCATAACTGACCGCAAGAGAGAAGGCAAGGAAAAGACTCTGAACTACAGACAGGTCTCCCTGACGAACGTGGTCCGAAAGGCACTGGAAAAGACAATCAGAAAGAAAATGGATGACTTCCTGCAGTGGAAAAAGTGACTGAGTGAGAAGCAACAAAGTTTTAGGAAAAGAAGAAAGGAGATCGTCTGTAAGAAAGCTCTTAAAACTTTATGAGACAGTGAGCTGTGATTTAGACTAAAGAGAAGACGGTAGATTACATGTACCTAGACTGCCAGAAAGCATTTGACACTACGACATGCCAGGTTATTAAGAAGCTGGATCACCAGGCAGGAATAAGGGTGAGCCTCCTTCGGTGGAGAGAAGATTACCTTAGTGGAAGGGAACAAAGGACTCGTGTCAGAGGATCCCTCTCCAAAAGAGTTGTCACCAGTGGAGTGCTACAGGGGTCTCTTTAGGAACCATTAGTCTTCTTGATCCATGTAAAATGACTTCCCAGATGTTATGAACTCCCACAATATGTTTGCAGATGATGCAAAGGTCATGAGGGAAGTGAAAAGAGAGGAGGATTATGTCAGCTTTAAAAGGGGACCTAGACAGACTCCAAGATTTGGTTGATACAAGGTTGATGAAATTCAGTCCGATTGCATGTTATGTAAAGAGGATGGAATCCAGTGAAACAAGGCCTCAATATGGATATTACTTAGCAGGAAGCAAATTGCAGGAATCTTTCTTTGAAATGGAATTTGCAATTGACATCGTCCTTAACCTGTTGCCTGAATCCTGTTAGGAGAATAGCTGGGAAATATTGGATTAGCGTTCACTTATATGGATAGGGAAGTATTCATCAGGTTGCTTACATCAGGCCAAAACCAGATTACGCTTCTCAAGTTTGGTCACAGCACTTCAAGAAGTACGAAAAACTGAGAGAGAGAAGGTCCAGAGGAGGGCAACAAAAAGGGCAGCAGAATTGAGAGAGCTGAGTCACAGGGAAAGACCACAGACCTCAGACTTTCCCTTCATGGAAGAGAAAAGAGTGAGGGTTGACTTGATCACAACCTTTTCAAGTTTTCAAATCAGCTTGATGGTGTAGATAGTGAACAGCTCTTCGAATCATGCAGGGACAGAATATCAAGAGGCCATAAAATATAGAAGACATTTGCTAGAAAGGATGGGAAGAAGTACTTCTGTAAGTATGAGAGCATTAGATGAATGGAATAATCTGAATTGTTAGTAAATTGCGGACAGCGTACAGAAGTTTGAAAAGCTGTGTGAAAAGAGAGATGGTTCAAGAGATGGGAATCCGCGAGTGTAAAGACTTCCCTGCCCGTGCAGTACAAAGTGCTAACTACAAATAGGTAATTACAGTGGTGGCTGCCAAGCTTAATACAGGATCCCGTCGTTTGTATTCCTCTCTCTCTCTCTCTCTCTCTCTTTGAACCAGCCAGTCTGTCTCTGCCGTCTCCGCCCTCCCTCCGCAACAGATGTTCACCCTAGAACTGGCATGGAGTTCAGGATAATTACCAGTCTGTCTCTCCCTCCTCCCCTACCCCCCCAACTCCACCCCTGAGTCATAGGTCATCTTATTTTAGATCAGCTGATTGCAGATCAGCTGGTCGCTGGTCAGCTGATGTCTGCCACACGATTGCCTTCCTCTGCTTCATTGGTAACAAGGGAGGCATCGATTGACCCGGCATTGACATGAATTGCGTTTGACTTGGAATTAGATTTTGATAGAAATTTTGGGACAGAGAAAGGGATTAGGGAACAGAAAGAGGAATGGGAGTTACGGAAGATAGATAGAGCGAGGAACGAAAGATGATACGGCCCTCAGACCAGGGCGTGGGAACAGCCCCTCGGAAGGCCGCCAGTCCACTGCAACAGAACTGTTCCCCGCTCCTGACGGTGTTGGAGACAAGGACCTCTGGGCAGGGATGACCTGAGTTTGCAGTGTGTCTTTTGATCACTCTTGGTACGGTTTCATTTTCATTGATTATGAATGAATGTTTTTTCAGAATTACTTCGCATCACTTCTTCAAGTTTTGTTCAGTTACAGCACTAATCTGGTCCTTCATTTTTACAAAAGTTTGCCTTTCTGTAATCCGAAAGCGAGTTTGGTCCATCGCTTGTTTCAAATTTTGTACTTATTTCTCGCCTGATAGTGTTGACACGTTTCTAGGGCCTCACCACCCGAGTGGGAGTAGATGAAGTCGCCGTCTGTGAGGAGAACTAGGTCTGTAATGTTGTTGCCTCTAGTTGGTGAACAACTACCTCGCGGGTTGAGAAACGCTCTCATTCGAGTTGATAGATCGATTTCGCTCTTGATCACCAAGTATGGTATTCCATTCTAGACTAGGATTGTTAAACTGACCTGTAATCATAGATAACTTCCTTATTGTTTACAGTCAGTTTTATCTCTTATAGAATTTGCCTCAGTTTCCTGCTGTTGTTTAGTAGGTCAGTACGACGGCACCAGAGCCAAGGTTAAGGGGAAAGCTCGGGAGTCACTGGCTCACAAGACCGACAGGTGCATCGGGAGATTACACTGCGCTCGGGACGAGTGTGGAAAAGAGGTAACTCTCTCTCTCGCCCTCCTGGTGTTGTGGTGGGGGAGATCTCGCCGGTCTCGTCCTGCAGGTGTTGGCGGTAGAGGGAGGGGGTAGTAGAGCCCGGTCAGGTCCCGTGTCATTACATCTCGTTTTCTTATATTTTTAATTCCTGTGACCTGATAGAGTTACAAGGTATCAGGAGATCTGCGGTGCTGCGCTCCCGCCCTGCCGTGGGAAACGGGCCAGCGACACTGACACTGTAACGAGACACCACGGTATCTGCCGTACAGACATCACGAAGTTTGGCTTTTTATCATTTACGGTTTACGGAAGTTAATTAACGCGTGCGTATTACGTGGTGAAATGATGAATTACTCAATAGCCTATGGAGTCTTTAAAAGTGAAGTGTGTGTGTGTGTGTCGTGCAGCCAAGGAACATTGAAGGCGGCTGACATTCTTGGCTGCGGGGCTGGAAGTCTTCCTCGAAAACTTCTGCCTCTTGAGGGAAACAATTAAAAGAGATTTGTTCGTTTAATTGAACACACGTGTGACGGAGGAGGGTCCTGGGGCCCCGCACCGCCTCCCTGTTGATTTTAAAAGTTTTTACCGAGTTTTAAAGAATTCAGTCGAAGATTTTTTTTTTCTTTTTACTGGTAGGGAGCCCAGGACAGGGACGAGGTATATGTGGGAGCCCTGGGCAGGGACACGGTGTAAATGAGAGCCCTGAGCAGGGACGGGGTATGTGTGAGAGCCCTGAAACAAAGACGGGTTATAAATAAGAGCCCTAAACAGAGACTGGGTATATGTTAGGGCCCTGAATAGTGACGGTATATGTGAGAGCCCTGATCAAAGATTGGGTATATGTGAGAGCCCTGAAGTGAGACTGGGTATATACGAGAGACCTGAAGAGCCTGGGTATATACTAGAGCCCTGAATTGAGACGGTATATACGAGAGCCCTGAACCGAGACTGGGTATATATGATAGCGCCCTCCACACACTGGTGTTTATGTGATAACGCAGTAACTGTGGTAAACACAGTAAGATGTGCAATATTTTCCACACAGTTTATACCGAGATCACTGCCTCTTATGAAGTGATGGCCGCCCTTGAAGCCAAGTAATGTCAGTTCGTGTGGGGCGTCTTGTTATTACAGTTGACATATCTTGTAGATCTTTCTGAGGATGTTGACGAGGTCTGTGGCGCGAAATTATGTTAAACACACACACACACACACACACACACACATACACGAGTCAGCGCGGGCCCGCCTGGGATTTGCTCTGCATGGAATCGAATCTGGACGCGGCAGTTTTCGCGCACCCATCCTGGGTGTTCTTCCTCCCCCCGGGGGTTGTTGACGTACTGAGTACCTGGCTGAGGCTGGTGTGTGTGTGTATGTACACATGGAGTAAAGACATGGTACAGGGATAAGAGGCGGGGCAACGCGAGTGTAAAACTCTCCTTGTAAACACACAAATGATAATGACGCGCGCGCGCGCGCACACACACACACACACACACACACACACACACACACACACACACACACACACACACACAC
>JAYMFT010389573.1:0-35215 GCA_038088735.1 Panulirus argus | reverse complement strand
AGCACTCCCTGCCTGGCTCCTTCTTCTGTTTCCCTTTTTAGAAATTGAAATACAAGAAGGGGAGGGTTTCCAGCCCCATGCTCCCGCCCCTTTTAGTCGCGTTCTACGACACGCAGGGAATACGGGGGAAGTATTCCCTAGCCTAAGTCAGGTACCTATTTTATTGACGAGCCCATAAGGGAGAATGAACAGTATGGTCTACTGTAGACCGGTTGTCGTGACTTGGTTTCGAACCTGTGCAGACTAGACTCTGGACGGCTAGGGAATACGTCACGATCGACAACTGTAACCATCACACCAAGGAAGTCGGTCACAAAGTCTATCATTTCCATCACTGATCAAGGTTATGTACATATATTTATGCCTCAACATGAGCTGGACGGAGTTAGCATAGCTGACCTGCTGACCAATGGCATTCCTCCACCACCACGTGTCCTCCTGCATCACTGTGGCCGAGCAATTCACGCCCTCAGACTTGTTCAAGGTAACAAACCGTCAGACCTGTAAAAGGTAACGCACCCTCAGACCTGCCTAAGGCAGCACACTCTCAGACTTGTCGAAGGTAACATGCTCTCAGAGTTTTCCAAGGTAACACACCCTCAGACGTGTCCAATGTAACACACCTTCAGACATGTCCAAGGTAGCACACTCTCGGACCTGTCCAAGGCAACAAACTCTCATAACTGTCCAAGGTAACACACACACAGACTTATCCAAGGTAACACACCCTAAGACCTGTAAAAGGTAACACACCCTAAGACCTGTCCAAGGCAAGACACCATTAAACTTGTCCAAGGCGACACAACCTCAAACTTGTCCCAGGTAACACACCCTTACGCTTGTCCAAGGAAAAACACATTAAGACCTGTCGAAGGTAACACACCCTCAGGCTTGTCCAAGGCAACACACCCTCAGACTTGTCCAAAGTGACAACCCTCAGACTTGTCCAAGGTAACACACCCTTAGACATGTCCAAGGGAACACACCCTCAGACATGTCTAAGGTAGGACACCATCAGGCTTGTCCAAGGTAACTCACCTTAAGGCTTGCCCAAGGAAACATACCCTCAGACCTGTCCAAAGTAACATACCCTCGGACCTGTCCAAGGTAACACACCCTCAGAAATGTCTAAGGTAAGACACCATCAGGTTTGTCCAAGGTAACACAACTTAAGGCTTGTCCAAGGGAGCATACTCTCAGACCTGTCCAAAGTAACATACCGTCAGACCTGTCTAAGGTAACACACCCTCAGACCTGTCTAAGATAACATACCCTCAGACTTGTCCAAGGTAACACATCCTCAGGACTGTCCAAGGTAACACACTCTCAGGCTTGTCCAAGGAAACATACCCTCAGACCTATCCAAAGTAACACACCCTCAGAACTGTCCAGAGTGACAACCCTCAGACTTGTCCAAGGCAACACACCCTCAGACCTGTCTAAGATAACACACCCTCAGACATGTCTAAGGTAAGACACCATCAGGCTTGTCCAAGGTAACTCACCTTAAGGCTTGTACAAGGAAACATACCCTCAGACCTGTCCAAAGTAACATACCCTCAGACCTGTCTAAGGTAACACACCCTTAGACCTCTCTAAGGTAACACACCCTCAGACTTGTCCACGGTAACACACCCTCAGGCCTCCCCAAGGAAACATACCCTCAGACCTCTCCAAAGTAACACACCCTCAGACTTGTCCAAGGTAACACACCCCCAGAAATGTCCAAGGTAACACACTCTCAGACCTGTCCAAGGGAAAAAACCCTCAGAACTGTCCAAGGTAACACACACAGAGACTTGTCCAAGATAACACACCCTCAGACCTGTCAAAGGTAACACACCCTAAGACCTGTCCAAGGCAACACACCATCAAACTTGTCCAAGGTAACGCAACCTCAAACTTGTCCAAGATAACACACCCTCAAGGTTGCCTAAGGAAAAACACGCTAAAGCCTGTCCAAGGCAACACACCCTCAGACCTGTCCAAAGAAACACACCCTCAGGCGTGTCCAAAGTAACACACTCTAGGCTTGTCCAAGGTAACATAACCTAAGACTTATCCTAGGCAACATATCCTCAGACTTGTCAAAGGTAGCACACCCAAAGGCTTGTCCAAGATTACACACCTTCAGGCTTGTCCAAGGTAACACACCGTCAGATTTGTCCAAGGTAACATACCCTCAGGCTTGTCCAAAGTACCAGACCCTCAGGCGTGTCCGAGGTAACATATCCTCAGACCTGTCCAAGGTAACATACCCTCAGACCTGTTTAAGGTAACACACCCTCAGACCTGTCTAAGGTAACACACCCTTAGGCTTGTCCAAGGTAACACACCCTCAGGCTTTTCCAAGGTAATACATTCTGGGCTTGTCCAAGGTAACATACCCTAAGACTTATCCAAGGTAACACACCCTCAGACGTGTCCAAGGTAACACAACCTAAGGCTTGTCCAAGGTAACACACCTTCAGGCTTGTCCAAGGTAACACACCCTCAGATTTGTCCAAGGTAACACACCCTCAGGCTTGTCCAAGATAATACACCCTAAGGCTTGTCAAAGGTAACACTCCTTCGGGCTTGTCCAAGGTAACGCACCCTCAGGTTTGTCCAAAGTAACACACCCTCAGATTTGTCAAAGATAACACAACCTCAGACCTGTCCAAAGTAACACACCATCAAAATTGTGCAAGAAAACACAACCTCAGATTTGTTCATGGTAACACACTCTCAGGCTTGTAAGGTAACACACAATCAGCCTTATCCAAGGTAACACACCCTCACACCTAACCAAGGTAACACACCATGACATGTCAAAGGTGAGAGACCGTCAGACTTGTCCAAGGTAATACACCCTCAAGCTTGTCATCGTAGCACATAATCAGAATTAACCAAGGAAACACACCCTCAGACAAGTCTAAGGTAAAACAACCGCAGACTTGTTCAAGGTAATACACCCTCAGACATGCCCATGGTAATACACCTTCAGGCTTATCAATGGTAACACACCCTCAGGCTTGTCCAAGTTAACAAACCCTCAGACTTGTCCAAGTTAACAAACCCTCAGACTTGTAAGAGGTAACACACTCTCAGGCTTGTCCAAGGTAACACACCCTCAGACCTGTCGAAGGTAACACACCCTCAGACTTGTCCTACGTAACACACCCTCAGGCTTGAAGAAGGAAACACACCCTCAGACTTGTTCAAGGTAACACTCCTCAGGTTTGTCCAAGATAACAGACCCTCAAGCTTGCCCAAGGTAACACACTCTCAGACCTGTCCAAGGTAACAAACCCTCAGACTTGTCCAAGGCAACACACCCAGAGACTTGTCCAAAGTCAAAAAAACCTTTAGATTTGTCCAAGGTAAGACACCCTCAAGCTTGTCAAAGGTAACACACCCTCAGGGTTTTACAAGGTGAAACGCCCTCAGTCTTGTCCAAGGTAGCGCACCCTCACACTTTTCCAAGAAAACACACCCTCACATTAATCCAAGGTAAAACACCCTCAGGCTTGTCCAAGGTAACACACCTTCAGGCTTTTCCAAGTTAACACACCCTCATGCTTGTCCAAGGTAACACACCATCAGGCTGGACCAAGGAAACACACCCTGAGACTTGTCTAAGGTAACACACCCTCAGACATGTCCAAGGTAGTAGACCTACAGGCTTGTCCAAAGTAACACACCCTCAGACTTGTCCAAGGCAACATACCCTCAGACTTGTCCAAGGTAACACGTTCTCAAGCTTGTTCAAGTTACAACACCCTCAGGCTTGACCAAGGTAACATACCGTCTGACTTCTTCAAGGAAACACACCCTTAGACTTGTCAAAGGTAGCGCACCCTCAGACGTGTCCAAGGTAACACACGCTCAGACCTGTCCAAGGTAACACACACTCTGCTTGTACAAAGTAACAAACCCTCATATATGTCCAAGGTAACACCCTCAGACCTATCCAAGGTAACAAAACCTCAGACTTGTCCAAGGAAACACAAACTCAGAACTGTAAAAGAAAACACACCCAAAAACATGTCCAAGGCAACACATCCTCAAGCTTGTCCAAGGCAAAACATCCTCAGGCTTGTCCAAAGTAACAAACCGCCAGACTTCTTCAAGGAAACAAACCCTCAGACTTGTCCAAGGTAACACAACCTCAAACCTGTCCAAGAAAATAACACACCCTTAGACCTGTCCAAGGTTACACACCCTCAGACATGTCCAAGGTAACACACCCTCAGACTTGACCATGGTAACACACCCTCAGACTTGCCCAAGGTAACATACCGTCAGACTTGTTCAAGGTAACACACGCTCAGACTTGTCCAAGGTAACACATCCTCAGGCTTCTCCAAGGTAATAGAACGTCAGGCTTGTCCAAGGAAACATACCCTGAAGCTTGTCCAAGGTACCAAACCTTCAGACCTGTTCAAGGAAACACACCCTCAAACTTGTCCAAGGCAACACACCCTCAGACTTGTCCAAAGGAACACACCCTCAGGCTTATCTAAGGCAACAAATCCTCGGGCTTGTTCATGGTAACACACCCTCACGCTTGTGCAAGGTAACACACTCTCAGACCTGTCCAAGGTAACACTAGCTCAGGCTTGTCCTAGGTAACACACCATCAGACTTGTTCAAGGAAACGCACACTCAGACTTATCCAAAGGAACACACCCTCAGGCTTGTCCAAGGTAACACACCCTCACACTTGACCAAGGTTACACACCCTCAGTCTTCTCCAACGAACAACCTCAAGCTTGTCAAGGTAACACACCGTCAGAAAAGTCCAAGGTAAAATATCCGCAGACTTGTCCAAGGTAACACACCCTCAGATACGTCCAAGGTAACACACTCAGACCTCTCCAAAGCAACACACCCTCAGACTTAACCAAGATAACACACCCTCATGCTTGACCGAGGTAACGAAACCTCAGAATTGTCCAAATTAACACACTCTCAGATTTGTCCAAGGTAACACACCCTCAGACTTGAAAAAGGTAACAACCCTTCTGACCTGTCCAAGGTAACACACCCTCAGGCTTGTCCAAGTTAACGCACCCTCATACCTGTCGAAGGTAACACACCCTCAGACTTGTCCAAGGTAACACACCCTTGGACCTGTCCAAAGTAACACACCCTCAGACATGTCCAAGGTAACACACCCTCAGACTTGACCATGGTAACACACCCTCAGACATGCCCAAGGTAACATACCGTCAGACTTGTTCAAGGTAACACACCCTTAGACTTGTCCAAGGTAACACATCCTCAGGTTTGTCCAAGGTAACAGAACGTTAAGCTTGTCCAAGATAACACACTGTTAGACTTGTCAAAGGTTACATACCCTCAGACTTGTCCAAGGCAACACACCCACAGATCTGTCCAAGGTAGCACACCCTCAAGCTTGTCCAAAATGACACACCTTCAGACTTGTCCAAGGTAACACACCCTCAGGCTTGAATATGGTAACACATTCTCAGACCAGTCTAAGGAAACACACCCTGAAGCTTGTCCAAGGTACCACACCTTCAGCCTTGTTCAAGGTAACACACCTCAAACTTGTCCAAGGTAACACACCCTCAGACTTGTCCTAAGGAACATACCCTCAGGCTTGTCTAAGGCAACAAACCCTCAGGCATGTTCATGGTAACACACCCTCAAGCTTGTGCAAGGTAACGCACTCTCAGACCTGTCCAAGGTAACACTCCCTCAGGCTTGTCCAAGGTAACACACCATCGGACCTGTTCAAGGAAACATACACTCAGATTTATCCAAAGGAACACACCCTCAGGCTTGTCCAAGGTAACACACCCTCAGACATGTCGAAGGCAGCACACTAACAGATCTGTCCAAGATAACAAACCCTCAAACCTGTCCAAGGTACCATACCTTAGACTTGTCCAAGGTAACATACCCTCAGACTTGTCCAAGATAACACACCCTCAGGCTTGCCAAGACACACCCTCAGGCTTGCCAAGGAAACGCAAAATTAGCCTTATCCAAGGTAACGCACCCTCACACCTAACCAAGGTAACACACCCTCATACATGTCAAAGGTGACACACCCTCAGTCTTGTCCAAGGAAACAACTTCAAGATTGTCAAGGTAACACACAATCAGACTTAACCAAAGTAACAGACCATCAGAGAAGTCCAAGGTAAAATATCCGCAGTACTGTCCAAGGTAACACATCCTCACATATGTCCAAGGAAACACACTCTTATTCAAAGCAACACACCATCAGATTTGACCAAGACAACACACCCTCAGGCTTGACCGAGGTAACTAAACCTCAGAATTGTCCAAAGTAACACACTCTCAGACTTGTTCAAGGTAACACACCTTCAGACTTGAACAAGGTAACAACCCTTCTGACCTGTCCAAGATAACACACCCTCAGACCTGTCCAAGGTAACACACCCTCAAGCTTGTCCAAGGTAACATACCATCAGTCTTTTACAAGGTAATACAGCCTCAGGCTTTTACAAGGTAATACACCCTTAGTATTGTCCAAATTAACACACTCTCAAGCTTGTCCAAGGTAACACACCTCAGACTTGTCCAACGAAACACACCCTCAGACTAATCCACGGCAACACACCCTAAGGCTTGTCCAAGGTAACACGTCCCCAAACTTGTCCAAGATAACGCACCCTCAGACTTGTCCAAGGTAACACACCCTCAGGCTTGATTAAGGTAACACACTCTCAGACGTGTAAGGTAACACACCCGCACTCTCTTCCAAGGAAATACACCCTCACACTTGTTCAAGGTAACACACCCTCACACTTGGCCAAGGTTAAACACCCTCAATCTTGTTCAAGGAAATAACCTCAAGCTTGTTAAGGTAACACAAAATTAGACTTAACAAGGTAACAGACCGTCAGAGAAGTTCAAGGTAAAATATCCGCAGACTTGTCCAAGGTAACACACCCTTAGATATGTCTAAGGTAACACACTCAGACTTGTCCAGAGCAACACACCCTCAGACTTGACCAAGATAACACACCCTTAGGCTTGACCGAGGTAACAAAACCTCAGAATTGTCCAAAGTAACACACTCTCAGACTTGTCCAAGGTAACACACCCTCAGACTTGAACAAGGTAACAACCCTTCTGGCCAGTCCAAGACAACACACCCTCAGACCTGTCCAAGGTAACACACCCTCAAGCTTGTCCAAGGTAACACACCCTCTGTCTTTTACAAGGTAATGTAACCTCAGACTTTTGCAAGGTAATGCACCCTCAGTTTGGTCCAAGTTAACACAAATTCAACCTTTTCCAAGGTATCATACTCTCAGACTTATTCAAGGTAACACACTCTCAGACCTGTACAAGGAAACACACCCTCAGATCAATCCAAGGTAACACGCCCTCAAACTTGTCTAAGATAACGCACCCTCAGACTTGTCCAAGGTAACACACCCTCAGGCTTGAATAAGGTAACACACTCTCAGACATGTGTAAGGTAAAACACCCGCACTCTTGTCCAAGGTAATACATCCTCACACTTGTTCAAGGTAACATACCCTCAGACCTGTAAAGGCAACACATCTCAGATCTCTCTAAGGTAAAGCACCCTCAAACGTGTCGAAGGTAAAGCACCCTCAGGATTGAACAAGGTAACACACCCTTAGACTTTTCCAAGGTAACACACCCTCACACTTAATCAAGGTAACACATCCTTAAACCCGTACAAGGCAACATACCCTCAGATCTGTCCAAGGTAAAACACCCTCAAACGTGTCGATGGTAACACACCAGTACACTTGTCGAAGGAAACACACCCTCAGGATTGAACAAGGTAACACAACCTCAGACGTGTCCAAGTAAACACACCTTCAGGCTTGTCCTGGGTAACACACCCTCAGACTTGTCCAAAGTAACACACCCTTAGACTCTTCCGAGGTAACACAACTTCAAGCTTGTCCAAGTTAACAACCATTGGGCTTGTCTAAGGCAACATACATTCAAGCTTGACCAAGGTAACACACCCTCAGGCTTGTCTAAGGTAACATACCCTCAGACTTGTCCAAGGTAACACACCCTCATGATTGTCCAAGTTAGCACCCTCAGACTTGTCCAAGGTACACACCCTCAAGCTTGTCCAAGTTAAAACACCATCAGGTTTGACCAAGGTAACACAACCTCAAGCTTGACCGAAGTAACATACCGTGAGACTTCCTCAAGGTAGCAAACCCTCAGACATGTCAAAGATAAAACACCCTCAGCCTTGTCAAGGTAACACACAATCAAGCTTATCCAAGGTAATACACCTTTAGACTTGTCCAAGGTAACAAATCCTCAGATTTGTCCAAGGTAAAACACCCTCAAAGCTGTCCAAGGTAACACGCCCTTAGACTTGTCGAAAGGAATACACCCTCAGGCTTGTCCAAGGTAACAGAGCCTCAGAGTTAACCATGGTAATTCATCCTTAGACTTGTCCAAGGCAACATACCCTTAACTTGTTCAAGGTAACATACCCTCAGACTTGTCCAAGGTAACATACCCTCAGGCTTGTTCAAGATAGCAAACCGTCAGGCTTGTCCAAGGTAACACACTCTCAGACTTGTCCAAGGTAACGCACCAACAAACTTGTCCAAGACAACACACCCACAGATCTGTCCAAGGTAACAAACCCTCAAACTTGTCCAAGGTAACACACCCATAGACGTATCCAGGGTAACAAAAAATCAGTTCTGTCAAAGGTAATACCCTCAAACCTGTCCAAGGTATCAAAACCTCAGTCTTGTCCAAGGAAACACATCCTCAAACTTGCCCAAGGCAACACGCACTCAAGCTTGTCCAAGGTAACACACCCTCAGGCTTGTCCAAGGTAATAAACCCTCAGACTTTTCCAAGGGAACTCACCCTCACGCTTGTCAAGGTAACACACCCTCACTCATGTCCAAGGTAACACGCCCTCTGTTTTGTCCATAGTAACACACCCTCAGGCATGTCCAAGGTAACACAGCTTCAGACTTGACTATGGTAACACACCATCAGGCTTCTCCAAGATAACATGCCCTCAGATTTCTTGAAGGTAACACAGCCTTAGACTTGTCCAAGGTAACGCACCCTCAGGCTTGTCCAATGGAACACACCTTCAAGTTTGTCCAAGTTAACACACTGTATGATCTGTCCAAGGTAACACACCCTAAGGCTTGTCCAAGGTAACACACCCTCAGACTTGTCCAAAGTAACACACCCTCAAACTTGACCATGGTAAGACACTCTCAAGCTTGTCAAAGGTAAGATACTCTAAGATTTGTTCAAGGTAAGATACCCTAAGACTTGTCAAATGTAAAACACCATCAGGCATGTCCAGGGTAACAGAACTTCAGGCCTGTCCAATGGAACACACTTTCAGACCTATCCAAGATAACAAACCCTCAGACTTGTCCAAGGTAACACACCCTCAGACTTTTCCAAAATAACAAACCCTTAGATTTGTTCAAAGTAACACACCCTCATGCCTGTCCAAGATAATACAACCTCAAGGTTGTCCAAGGTAACACACCCTCAGGCTTTTACGTGGTAACACAACCTCAGGCTTGTACAAGGTAATATACCCTCAGACTTATCCAAGTTAACAAACCCTCAGACCTGTCTAAGGTAACACACCCTCAGATTCTTCCGAGGTAACACAACTTCAAGCGTGTCTAAGGTAACACATCCTCGGGCTTGTCCAAGGAAACAAACCCTCAGACTAATCTACGGTAACAAACCCTCAGGCTTGTTCAAGGTAACACACCCTCAAGCATCTCCAAGTTAACAAACCCTCAGTCTTGTCCAAGGTAACACATCCTCAGGCATCTCCAAGTTAACAAACCCTCAGGCTCGTCAAAGGTAATATACCTTCAAGCTTGTCCAAGTTAACACATCCTCAAACTTGTCCAAGGTAACACACCCTCAGACTTGTCTAAGGTAACACACCCTCAGACTTTTCCAAGGTAACACACCCTCGGGCTCGTTCAAGGTAACACACCCTCAGACTTGTCTAAGGTAACACACCCTCAGACTTTTCCAAGGTAACACACCCTCAGGCTCGTTCAAGGTATCACACCCTCAGACTTATCCAAGTTAACATACCCTCAGACTTATGCAAAGTAACAAATTCCCAGGCTTGTCCAAGGTAACACGCCCTCAGGCTTGTCCAAGTCAACACTCTCAAACTTGTCCAAGGTAACACATGCTGAAGCTTTTCCAAGTTAAAGCACCTTCAGGCTTGACCAAGGTAATACCCATCAGGCTTGACCAAAGTAACGTACCGTCAGACTCTTCAAGTTAACACATCCTCAGTCTTGTCAAAAGCAAAACAACCTCAGGCTTGTCAACGTAACATAAAATCAAGCTTATCCAAAGCAACACATCTTCAGACCTGTCCAAGGTAACACACCATCAGACATTTCCAAGGCAACACACCCTCAAACTTGTGTAAGGTAATACACACTCAGATGATTCCAAGGTGACAAACCCCCAGACCTGTCTAAGGTAACACACCCTCTGGCTTGTCTAAGGTAACATGCTCTCAGACCTGGCCAAGGTAAAATAAAAAAGCCTCAGACTTATCTAAGGTAACACACCCTCAGACTTGTCCAAGGTAACAAACACTCAGACCTGTCCAAGGAAACACCCACAAATTTGTCCAAGTCAACACACCCGCAGGCTTGACCAAGGTAACACACCCTCAGGCTTGTCAAAGTAACAGACCCTAAGGTTTGTCCAAGTTGACACAACCTCACAGCTGTAAAAGGTAACACACCCTCATACTTGTCCAAAGTAACAGACCCTTATGCTTGTCCAAGGTAACAAACCCTCAGACTTGTTCATGGTAGCACACCTTCATGTTTTTCCATGGTAACACACTCTAAGACTTTTCCAAGAGAACACACCATCAGGATTGGCCAACGTAATACACCCTCAAACTTTTTCATATTAACGCACCCTTAGGCTTGTCTAAGTTAACACACTTTCAAGCGTGTCCGAGGTAACACACACTTAGGCTTGTCCAAGTTAACACACCCTCAGACTTGTCGAAGGTAACACACCCTCACACTTGTACAAGGTAACACACCCTCACACTTGTACAAGGTAACACACCATCAGACTCATCCAAGGTAACACACCCTCAGACCTGTCCAAAGTAACACTGCTTCACACCTGTCCAACCTAACACACCCTCAGACTTAACCAAGGTAACACATCCTCAGGCTTTTCCAAGGTAACACAACCTCAGGCTTGTCCAAGTCAACACCCTCAGACTTGTCCAAGGTAAAACATCCTGAAGATTTTTCAAGCAAAAACATCCTCAGGCTTGACCAAGGTAACACACCCTCAGGCTTGGCCAAGGTAATACACCCTCAGGCTTGTCCAAAGTAACATACCGTCAGACTTCTTCAGGGTGACACACCCTCAGACTTGTCTAAAGGAACACACCCTGAGGCTTGTGAAGGTAACAGACCCAAAGGCTTGTCCAAGGTGATACAACCTCACAGCCGTCCAAGGTAACACACCCTCAGACTTGTCCAAAGTAGCACACTCTCATGCTTGTTCAAGGTAACACACCATCAGACATTTCCAAGGCAACACACCCTCAAACTTGTGTAAGGTAACACACCCTCAGACGATTCCAAGGTGACAAACCCTCAGACCTGTCTAAGGTAACACACCCTCTGGCTTGTCTAAGGTAACATACTCTCAGACCTGGCCAAGGTAAAAAAAAACCTCAGACTTACCTAAGGTAACACACCCTAAGGCTTGTCCAAGGTGACACAACCTCACAGCTGTCCAAGGTAACACACCCTCAAACTTGTCCAAAGTAACACTCTCATGCTTATCTAAGGTAATACACCCTCAGACTTGACCATGGTAACAAACCTTCAGGCTTGTCCAAGGTAACATACCCTCAGACTTGTTCAAGGTAAAACACCGTCAAAAATGTTCAACGTAACAAAGCCCCAGTCTCGTTCAAGGCTGCACATCCTCAGGCTTGTCGAAGGTAACACATTCTCAGACCTGACCAAGGTAACAAGCACTCAGGCTTGTCTAAGGTAACACACCCTCAGGCTTGGCCAAGGTAATACACCCTCACACCTTCAGGGTTGTATAAATCAACACACCCTCAGACTTGTCCAAGGTAACACACCCTTAGGCTTTTCCACCACTCTCAGATCTGTGCAAGGTAACACACCCTCAGGCTTGTGAAGGTAACAGGCCCTAAGGCTTGTCCAAGGTGACACAACTTCACAGTTGTCCAAGGCAACACACCTTCAAACTTGTCCAAAGTAACACATTCTAATGCTTGCCCAAGGTAACACACTCTCAGACTTGACCATGGTAACAAACCTTCAGGCTTGTCTAAGGTAACATACCCTCGACTTGTTCAAGGTAAAACACCCACAAAAATGTTCAAGGTAACAAAACCTCAGTCTCGTTCAAGGTTGCACACCCTCAGGCTTGTCGAAGGTAACACATTCTCGGACCTGTCCAAGGTAACAAACCCTCAGGCTTGGTCAAGGTAATACACCCTAAGATTTGTCCAAGGTAACACATCTTCAGGCTTGGACAAGGTAATACACCTTCACACCCTCAGGCTTGTATAAGTTAACACACCCTCAAACTTGTCCAAGGTAATACACCCTTAGGCTTTTCCAATGAAAACCACCCTCAAACATGTTCAAGGTAACACACCCTAAGGCTTGTCCAAGGTGACAAAACCTCACAGTTGTCCAAGGTAACACACCCTCAAACTTGTCCAAAGTAACACACTCTCATGCTTGTCCAAGTTAACAAACCTCAGGCTTGTCCAAGGTAACACACCCTAAGACTTGTCCAAGGTAACACACCCTCAGGCTTGGCCAAAGTAATACACCCTCAGGCTTGGCCAAGATGATACACCCTCAGGTTTGTATAAGTTAACACACCCTCACACTTGTCCAAGGTAAGGCACCCTTAGGCTTTTCCAATGCAAACCACCCTCAGACCTGTCCAAGGTAACACACCCTCAGACTTGTCGAAAGGAATACATCCTCAGGTTTGTCCGAGGTAACAGAGCCTCAGCGTTGAGCATGGCAATGCATCCTCAGACTGGTCAAAGGTAACACACTCTCAGACTTGTCCAAGGTATCATACCCTCAGGCTTGTCCAAGATAACAAACCGTCAGGCTTGTCTAAGGTAACACACTCTTAGACTTGTCCAAAGAAGCACACCAACAAACTTGTCCAAGGCAACACACCCACAGATCTGTCCAAGGTAACAAACCCTCAAACTTGTCCAAGGTAACACAGCCATAGACATTTCCAAGGTATCACATCATCAGTCCTGTCCAAGGTAACAAAACCTCAGTCTAGTCCAAGGATACACACTTTCAAACTTGCCTAAGGCAACATACACTCAAGCTTGTCCAAGGCAACACACCCTCAGGCTTGCCCAAAGTAACAATCAGACTTCTTCGAGGTAACACACCCTCAGACTTTTCCAAGGGAACGCACCCTCACGCTTGTCAAGGTAACACACCCTCACCCTCGTCCAAGGTAACTCAACCTCAAAGCTGTCCAAGGTAACACACCTTCAGACTTGTTCGCAGTAACACACCCTAAGGCTTTTCCAAGGTAACACAGCATCAAACTTGACTATATTAACACTCCCGCAGGCTTGTCAAAGGCAACATACCCCTAGACTTGTTCAAGATCACACACCCTTAGACTTGTCCAAGGTAACACATCCTCATGCTTGTCCAATGTAACACACCCTCAAGCTTGTCCAAGGTAACACACCTTAAGGCCTGTCCAAGGTAACACACCCTCAGACTTGTCCAAAGTAACACACCCTCAGACATGACCATGGTAAGACACCCTAGGGCTTGTCAAAGGTAACATACCCTCAGAGTTGTTCAAGGTAAGACACCCTCAGACTTGTCCAATGTAAAACACCATCAGGCTTGTCCAGGGTAACAGAACCCCAGGCTTGTCCAATGGAACACACTCTCAGACCTGTCCAAGATAACAAACCCTCAGACTTGTCCAAGGTAACACACCCTCAGACCTTTCCAAAGTAACAAACCCTCAGATTTGTTCAAGGTAACACACCCTCAGGCCTGTCCAAGGTAAGACATCCTCAAGGTTGTCCAAAAAAACACACTCAGGCTTTTACGGGGAAACACAACCTCAGGATTGTACAAGGTAATACACCCTCAGACTTATCCAAGTTAACACACCCTTACACCTGTCCAAGGTAACACACCCTCAGATTCTTCCAAGGAAACACAGCTTCAAGCTTGTCCAAGGTAACAAACCCTCAGGCTTGTCCAAGGTACCACACCCTCAGACTTCTCCAAGTTAACAAATCCTCAGGCTTCTCCAAGGAAATAAACCCTCAGACTAATCCACGGTAACATACCCTCAGGCTTCTCCTAGGCAACACACCCTCAGGCTTCTCCAAGTTAACAAATCCTCAAGCTTGTCCAAGGTAACATACCTTAAAGCTTGTCCAAGGTTACACACCCTTAGGCTCGTCCAAGTTCACACATCCTCAGATTTGTCCAAGGTAACACACCCTCAGACTTGTCTAAGGTAAAACACCCTCAGGCTTATCCAAGGTATCATACCCTTAAGCTCGTTAAAGGTAACACACCCTCAGACTTGTCCAAGATAACACCTCCTTAAACTTATCCAAGGTAACACACCTTCAGGCTTGTCCAAGGTAACATACTCTCATGCTTGTCCAAGTTAATACTCTCAAAATGTCCAAGATAATACACCCTGAAGCTTTCCCCAGCTTTTCCAAGTTAAAACACCTTCAGGCTTGACCAAGGTAACATGCCCTCAGGCTTGAGCAAAGAAACATACCGTCAGACTTCTTGAAGTTAACACACCCTCAGTCACCCTCAGTCTTGTGAAAGGCAAACCACCCCCAGGCTTGTAAAGGAAACACATAATCAAGCTTATCCAAGGTAACACACCTTCAGACATTTCAAGGTAATACAACCTCAAACTTGTGTAAGGTAACACACCCTCAGACAATTTCAAGGTGACAAACCCTCAGACCTGTCTAAGGTAACACACTCTCTGGTTTGTCCAAAGTAACACACAATCAGACCTGGCCAAGTAAAAAAAAAAAAACAGACTTGTCTAAGGTAACACCCTCAGACTTGTCCAATGTAACAAACACTCAGACCTCTCCAAGATAATACATCCACAAACTTGTCCAAAGCAACACGCCCGCAAGCTTGTCCAAGGTAACACACCCTTAGGCTTGTCCAAAGTAACATACCGTCAGACTTCATTAAGGTGATACACCCTCAGCCTTGTCCGAGGGAACACACCCTCAGCCTTGTCAAGGTAACAGACCCTAAGGTTTGTCCAAGGTGACACAACCTCACACTTGTAAAAGGTAACACACCCTAAGACTTGTCCAAAGTAACAGACCTTATGCTTTTCCAAGGTAATACACCCTCAGACTTGACCATGATAACACATCTTCAGGCTTGTCCAAGGTAACACACTCTCACACCTGTCCAAAGGAACACATCCCCAGGCTTGGCTAATCTAATACATCCTCTAGCTTTTTCAACTTAACGCACCCTTACACTTGTCCAAGGTAACAAACCCTCAAGATTGTCCAGTGTAACACACCCTCAGACCTTTCCAAGGTAACACAATCTCAGACTTGTCCAAAGGATTACACCCTCAGGCTTGTTCAAGATAACACACTCTCAGACTTGACCATGGTAACACATCTTCAGACTTGTCCAAAGTAGCATACCCTTATTCTTGTTCAAGATAACACACCCTCAGACTTATCCATGGTAACACATCTTAAGGCTTTTTCAAGACAACAAGCCGTCAGCTTGTCCAAGGTAACACACTCTCAGACTTGTTCAAGGTAACACACCAACAGATTTGATCAAGGCAACACACCCAAAGATCTGTCCACGGTAACATACCCTCAAACTTGTCCAAAGTAACACATCCTTAGACGTATTTAAGGTAACACACCATCAGACTTGTCTGAGGTAGCACGCCCTCAGACCTGTCCAAGGTAACAAAACCTCAGACTTGTCCAAGGTAACAAGCCCTTGTGGATATGTGACTGTTACCCATAGATTCTGACTCCATATATTTGATGTATCAACTATGTCTACCATGGCTGTATGTGCGAAAGCAAGTGCGGTGCAGCCCTCTTGTGGCGTTAGTGTAAGTTACTGCATTATTGTCAGTTGCTTGTCTGAGTGGTGAGGTGTGCCTGAAGTGGCATGAGGTGTCATGTTAGAGTGTTATACACTGTGATGGGGCAGAGTGTATCCTGCATCAGCACCGTACAGGCCTCCCAGGTAAATGTGCCTTTCAAGCATGTGTTCCTTCAAGCCATCTGTACTCTCAATAAACTTAGTGTGTGTGCAACCTACGGTTATCATTAACCCTCAACAGGACACCGTGAGTCCCCTGCCAACAGCCCTCACACTTGTCCAAGGTCACACACACTCAGACTTGTCCAAGGAAACACCCTCAAACTTGTCCAAGGTAACACACACTCAATCTTGTCCAAAGTAACACACCCTCAGGCTTGTCCAAAGTAACATACCGCCAGACTTCTTCAAGGTAATTTACCCTCAGAATAGTCCAAGGGATCACGCCCTCAGGTTTGTTAAGGTAACACATCCTCAGGATTGTCCAAGGTAACACAAACTCAAAGCTGTCCAAGGTAACACGCCCTCGGACTTTTCCATAGTAACACACCCTCAGGCTTGTCCTAAGGTAATACACCCTCAGACTTGACTATGGTAACATACCCACACGCTTGTCTAAGGTAACATACCCTCAGACTTGATCAAGGTAACACACCCTCAGGCTTGTCCAAGTTAACAAACGCTCAGACTTGTCCAAGGTAATACACTCTCAGGCTTTTCCAAGGTAACAAGCCCTAAAACCTGTTCAAGGTTACACACCCTTAAACTTGTCCAAAAGAACACACTCTCAGGCTTGTCCAAGATAACACACCTAAAGACTTGACTATGGTAACACAACCTCAGAATTTTCCAAGGTAACAAACCATAAGCCTTGTTCGAGGTAATACATCCTCAGGCTTGTCCAAGGTAACACACCGTTAGGCTTGTCCAAGAAAACACACTCTAAGACCTGTCCAAGGTAACACATCCTCAGACCTGTCCAAGGAAACACATCACAGATCTGTAAAAGGTAACACACCATCCAACTTGTACAAGATAGCAAGCACTCAGACTTGTCCAAGGTAACGCACTCTCGGGTCTGAACAATGTAACACACACTCTGACCAGTCCAAAGTAACATACCCTCAGGCTTGTCTAAGGTAACACACCCTCATATTTGTTCAAGATAACAGACCCTCATGACTGAACAAAGTAATACACTCTCAGACCAGTCCAAAGTAACATAACCTCAAACTTGTCCAAAGTAACACACTCTCACACCTGTCCAAGGTAACACATTCTCAGGCTTGTCTAAGATAACACACCCTCAGTCTTGTCAATGGCAACACGCTATCAGAACCTCTCCAAGTTAACAAGCCCTTATACCTGTCCAAGGTAACGCACCGTTAGTCTTATCATAGGTAATACACACTCAGGCTTTTATAAGGTATCATATCCTCAGGTTTTTCCAAAAGATCACACCTTCAGGCTTGTCCAGTGTAACAGTGCCTTAGATATGACCATGGAAACACACCCTAAGACTTGACCAAGGTAACATACCCTCAGACTTGTTAAGGGAACACACCCTCAGACTTGTCCAAGGTGACACATCCTAAGACCTGTCAAAGGTAACGCAACTTCAGGCTTGTCCAAGGTAACAACCGCTCACACCTGTCTAACGTAACACCCTCAGACTTGATCAAGGTAACACACAATAAAGCTTGTCCAAAGAAACATAACCTCAAGCTTGTCTAAGGTAACACACACTCAGACTTGTCCAAGGTAACACACCCACAGACCTGTTCAAGGCAACATACACACATATATGTCGAAGGTAACACACCCTAAAACTTGTCCAAGTTAACACACGCCTAGAATTATCCAAAGTAACAAACCATTAGACCTGCCCACGGTGACGCACCCTCTGACATTACAAAACCTCAGACTTGTCCAAGGTCACACACAGTCAGACCTGTCCAAGGAAACACAAACTCAAACTTGTCAAAGGCCAAATACACTGAAGCTTGTCCTAGGTAACACACCTTCAGCCTTGTCCAAAGAAACATACCGTCAGACCACTTTAAGGTAACATACCCTCAGACTTGTCAAAGGGAACACACACTAAGGTTGTCAAGGTATCAAACTCTCAGGCATATCGAAGGTAACACATTAAAGCTGTTCAAGGTAATACACCCTCAGACTTGTCCATAGTAACAAACCCTCAGGCTTTTCGAAGGTAACACACCCTCAGACTTGCTCAAGATAACACACCCTCAGACTTATCAGAGGTAACACACCCTCAGGCTTGTCCAAGGTAACACACCTTCAGACTTGTCCAAGTTAACACACCTTTAGAATTATCCAAAGTAACACCCTCAGGCTTGACCAAGGTAATACACCCTCTGGCTTGTCCAAGTTAACACCCTCAGACATGTCCAAGGTAACATACCCTGAATCTTTTCCAAGTTAAAACACCCTCAGGCTTGACAAAGGTAATACACCCTCAGACCTTTCCAAGGTAACAAACCCTCAGGCTTGTCCAAAGTACTACACCCTCAGGCTTGTTCAATGTAACACACCCTCAGACTTGTCCAAGGTAACATACCCTTAGACTTGTTTCAAGGTAACACACCCTAAGGCTTGTCTAAGGTAACACATGATCAGCCTTGTCCAAGATAACAATCCGTCAGGCATGTCCAATGTAAGACACTCTCAAACTTGTCCAAGGTAACACACCAACAGACTGGTCCAAGGCAATACACGTACAGATTTGTCCACGGTAACATACCCTCAAACTTGTCCAAGGTAGCACACCCTTAGACGTATCCAAGGTAACACACCATCAAACTTGTCTAAGGTAGCACACACTCAGACTTGTCCAAGGTATCACAAAGTCAGACTTTTCCAAAGGAACACACCTCAGGCTTGTCCAAGGTAACACACCCTTAGACTTGACCATGGTAACACAAACTTAGACTTTTAAGAGGTAACAGACAATAAGGCTTATTCAAGGTAACATATCCCCGGGCTTGTCCAAGGTAACACACCCTCAGGCTTGTCCAAGGTAACACATCGTTAGGCTTGTTCAAGATAACGCACTCTCAGACCTGTCCAAGGTAACACACCCTCATACCTGTCCAAGGCAACACACCCACAGATCTGTAAAAGTTAACACACCATTAAACATGTCCAAGGTAACAAGCCCTCACACTTGTCCATGGTATCGCACTCTCAGGCTTGAACAAGGTAGCACACTCTCAGACCAGACCAAAGTAACACACCTTCAGGCTTGTCCAAGGTAACACACCCTTAGACTTGTTCAAGATTACACACCCTCAGGCTTGAGCAAACTAACACACTCTCAGACCAGTCCAAAGTAACACACCCCAACGCTTGTCCAAGGTAACACACTTTCACACCTGTACAAGGTAACGCACCCCCAGGTTTGTCCAAGGTAACACACCCTCGGTCTTGTCCAAGGTAACACACAATCAGGCTTGTCCAAGTTAAAAAAAAAAAAACAGACTTGACCATGGCAACGCAACCTCAGATATGTCATAAGTTATACACTCTCGGGCATGAATATGGAAGCACATCATCAGGCTTGTCCAAATGATCACAACCTCAGGCTTGTCCAATGTAACAGAGCCTTAGACATGACCATAGAAAAACACCCTCAAATTTGTCCAAGGTAACACACCCTCAGACTTGTCCAAGGTAACGCAACCTCAGGCTTGTCTAAGGTAACAAACTCTCACACCTGTCAAAGTTAACACATCCCCATACTTGTTCAAGTCAACACACAATAAAGCTCGTCAAGGTAACACAACCTCAGACTTGTCTAAGGTAACACACTCTCAGATTTGTGCAAGCTAACACTCCCACAGACCTGTCCAAGGCAACACACCCACATATATGTCTAAGGTAACAAACCCTAAAACTTGTCCAAGTTAACACACGCCTAGAATTATCCAAGGTAACAAACCATCAGAGCTGCCCAAGGTAACACACCCTCTGACATGACAAAATCCTAAACCTGTCCAAGGTAACACACCCTTAGACTTGTCCACTATCACACACAGTCAGACCTGTCCAAGGAAACACAACCTTAAATTTGTCTAAGGCAAAACACACTCAAGCTTGTCCTAGGTAACACACACTCATGCTTGTCCAAAGTAACATACTGTCAAACATCTTCAAGGTAACGCACCCTCAGACTTGTCAAAGGGAGCACACAGTAAGGCTTGTCAAGGTAGCAAACCCTCAGGAAAGTCGAAGGTACCATAACCTTAAAGCTGTTCAGGGTAACACACCCTCAGACTTGTCCATAGTAACGCACCCTCAGGCTTGTTGAAGGTAACACACCCTCAGACTTGTCCAAGGTAACACACCCTCAGACTTAACCAAGGCAACACACCCTCAGGCTTGTCCAAGGTAACGCACCTTCAAGCTTGACCATGTTAACACCCTCAGATTTGTCCAAGGAAACACACCCTTAAGATTTTTCAAGTTAAAAAAACCTCAGGCTTGACCAAGGTAACACACCCTCAGATCTCTCCAGGGTAACACACCCTCAGACTTGTCCAAAGGACTACACCCTCAGGCTTGTCCAAGGTAACAATACCTCAGACTTGACCATGGTAACACATCCTCAAACTAGTCCAAGGTAACATAACCTTAGACTTGTTCAAGGTAAAACACCCTCAGGATTGTCTAAGTTAACTCATCCTCAAGCTTGTCCAAGATAACAAACCGTTAGGCTTGTCCAGTGTAACACTCTCAGATCTGTCCAAGGTAACACACCAGCAGACTTGTAAAGGCAACACACCCACAGATCTGTCAACGGTAAGATACCCACAAACTTGTCCAAGGTAACATACCCTTAGATATATCCAAGGTAACAGACCATCAGACTTGTCCAAGGTAATGCACCCTCAGGCTTGTCCAAAGTAACATACCGTCAGACTTTTTCAAGGTAACATACCCTCAGACTTGTCCAAGGGAATACACCCTCAGTCTTGTCAAGGTAACACACCCTTGGCTTGTCCAAGGTACACAATCTCAAAGCTGTCGATGGTTGCAAACTCTCAGACATGTCATTAGTAACACACCCTCAGGCTTATCCAAGGTAACACACCCTCAGACTTGACCATGATAACATACCCTCACACTTGTCCAAGGTAACATACCCTCAGACTTGATCAAGGTAACACACCCTCAGACCTGTCCAAGGTAACACACCCTAAAGTTTGACCAAGGTAACACACCCTCAGTTTTTCCAAGGTAACACACCTTAAGGCTTGTCCAAAGTAACATACCCTCAAGCTTGTCAAAGTTAACAAACCCTCAGACTTGTCTAACGAAACACACCCCAAAGCTTCTTCAAGGTAACACACCCTAAGACTTGGCCATGATAACACAACCTTAGACTTTTCCAAGGTAACAAACAATAAGCCTTGTTCAAGGTAACACATCCTAAGGCTTGTCCAAGGTAACACACCCTCAGGCTTGTCTAAGGTAACACACCTTTGGGCTTGTCCAAGATAATACACTCTCAGACCTGTCCAAGGTAACACACCCTAAGACTTGACCATGGTAACACAAACTCAGACTTTTACAAGGTAACAATCGGTAAGGCTTATTCAAGGTAACACATCCTCAGGCTTGTCCAAGTTAACAAACCCTCAGACTTGTCCAAAGAAACATACCCTCAATCTTGTCCAAGGTAACAAACAATCAGACCTATCCAATGTAACACAAATTCAGACTTGTCCTAAGGAACACAACCTCAGGCTTGCCTAATTCAACACACCCTAAGACTTGACCATGGTAACACAAACTCAGACTCTTACAAGGTAACAAACAACAAGCCTTGTTCAAGGTAACACATCCTCGGGCTTATCTAAGGTAACACACCCTCAGACTTGTCTGAGGTAACACACCGTTAGGCTTGTCCAAGATAACAACCTCTTAGACATATCCAAGGTAACACATCTTCAGACATGTCTAAGGCAACACACCCACACATCTGCAAAAGGTAACACATCATCAAACTTGTCCAAGGTAACAAACCTTCACACTTGTCCAAGATAACGCACTCTCAGGCTTAAACAAAGTAAAACATTCTCAGACCAAACCAAAGTAACACACCCTCAGGCTGGTCCAAGGTAACACGCCCTCAGACTTGTTCAAGATAACACACTCTTAGACCAGTCCAAAGTAACACAACCTCAGGCTTGTCCAAGGTAACACACTCTCACACCTGTCCAAGGTTGTACACCATCCGTCTTGTCCAAGGCAACACACTGTCAGGCTTGTCCAAGACAACAAGCCCTTATACTTGTCCAAGGTAACTCACGCTCAGACATGTCAAAAGTAACACACCCTCAGGCTTGAATAAGGTAAAAAATCCTCAGGCTTGTCCAAAGGATCACACCCTCAGGCTTGTCTAATGTAACAGAGCCTTACACTTGACATGAAAACACACCCTAAGACTTGTCCAAGGTAACATACCCTCAGACTTGTTAAGGGAACATACCCTCAGACTTTTCCAAGGTAACACACCTTCAGACTTGTCCAAGGTAACGCAACCTCAGGTTTGTCCAAGGTAACAGGCTTTCACACCTGTCTAAGGTAACACCCTCAGACTTGTTCAAAGCAATACACAATAAAGCTTGTCCAAGGTAACACAACCTCAGGTTTCTCCAAGGTAACACACCCACAGACCTGTCCAAGGCAACACACCCACATACCTGTCTAAGGTAACACACCTTAAAACTTGTCCAAGTTAACACACCCCTAGAATTATCCAAGGTAACAAACTATCAGACCTGCCCAAGATAACATACCCTCTGACATGACAAAACCTCAGACTTGTCTAAGGTAACACACCCTCAGACTTGTCCAAGGTCACACAAAGTCAGACCTGTCCAAGGAATCACAACCTCAGACTTGTTTAAGGCAAAACACACTCAAGCTCGTCCTAGGTAACACACCCTCAGGCTTGTCCAAAGTAACACAATGTCAAACTTCTTATTGGTTACACACCCTCAGACTTGTCAAAGGGAACACACACTAATGCTTGTCAAGGTAGCAAACCCTCAGGCATATCGAAGGTAGCACAACCCTAAAACTGTTCAAGGTAACACACCCTCAGACTTGTCCATAGTAACACACCCTCAAGCTTGTCGAAGGTAACACACCCTCAGGCTTGACCAAGGTAACACACCTTCAAACTTATCTAAGGTAACAAACACTCAGGATTGTCCAAGTTAACACACCCTCAGATTTGTCCAAATTAACACCCTAAGACTTATCCAAGGTAACAAACCCTCAGGCTTGTCTAAGATATCACACCCTCTGGCTTGTCCAAATTAAAAACCTCAGACTTATCCAAGGTAACACACCCTCAGACTTGTCTAAGTTAAGACACCCTCAGACTTATCCAAGGTAACACACCCTCAGACTTGTCGAAGGTAACACACCCTAAGGCTTGACCAAGGTAACAAACCCTCCGTCTTTACCAAGGTAATACACCTTAAGGCTTGTCCAAGGTAACATACCCTTAGGCTTGTCCAAATTAATAAACCCTCAGACTTGTCGATAGAAACACACCCTCAGTTTTGTCCAAGGTAACACACCCTAAGACTTTACCATGGTAACAAAACCTCAGACTTTTCCAAGGTAACAGATAATAAGCCTTGTTCAAGGTAACACATCCTCAGGCTTGTCCAAGGTAACACACAGTTAGGCTTGTCCAAGATAACACACTCTCAGATCTGTCCAAGGCAACACACCCTCAGACCTGTCCGAGGTAACACACCCTAAGGCTTGTCCAAGGTAAATACCTCAGGCTTCTCCAAGTTAAGAAACCATCACATTTGTCCAAAGAAATACACCCTTAGTCTTGTCTAAGGTATCAAACCCTCAGTCCTGTCAAAGGTAACACAAACTCAGACTTGTCCAAGGTAACACACCCTAAGACTTGACCATGGTAACACAAACTCAGACTTTTCCAAGGAAACAATCAGAGTTGTTCAAGGTAACATATCCCCAGGCTTGTTCAAGTTAACACACCCTCAGGTTTGTCAAAGGTAACACACCGTAAGGCTTGTCCAAGATAACAACCTTTCAGACATGTCCAAGGTAACACACCCTCAGACCTGTCTAAGGCAACACACCCACAGATCTGTAAAAGGCAACACACCATCAAATTTGTCCAAGGCAACAAGCCCTCACACTTGTACAAGGTAACGTACTCTCAGGCTTGAACAAAGTAACACACTCTCAGACCAGTCCAAAGTAACAAAACCTCAGGCTCGTTAAAGGTAACACACCCTTAGACTTGTTCAAGATAACACATCCTCAGGCTTGAACAAATTAACACACTCTTAGACCAGTCCAAAGTAACACAACCTCATGCTTGTCCAATGTAACACACTCTCACACCTGGCCAAGGTAACACACCCTCAGGCTTGTCCAAGGTAACACACCCTCAGTCTTGTCCAAGGTAACACACCCTCAGTCTTGTCCAAGGTAGCACATTATCAGGCTTGTTGAAGTTAATAAACCCTTAGACTTACCCAAGGTAACGCACCCTCACATTGTCAAAAGTAAAACACCCTCAGGCTTGAATAGATTAACACATCCTCAGGCTTGTCCAAAGGATCACACCCTCAGGCTTGTCCAATGTAACAGAGCCTTAGACGTGACGATGGACACACACCCTAAAAGTTGTCTAAGGTAACATACCCTCAGACTTGTTAAGGGAACACATCCTCAGACTTGTCCAAGGTAACGAACCCTCAGACTTGTCCAAGCTAACGCAACCTCAGGCTTGCCCAAGGCAACAAACTGTCACACATGTCTAAGGTAACACACCCTCAGCCTTGTCAAGGTAACAGACCCTTACGTTTGTCAAAGGTGACACAACCTCACAGCTGTAAATGGTTACACACCCTCGGACTTGTCCATAGTAACAGACCTTATGCTTGTCCAAGGTAATACACCCTTAGACTTGACCATGGTAACACACCTTCAGGCTTGTCCAAGGTACCAAACTCTCATACTTGTCCAAGGGAACACACCCTCAGGCTAGGCCAAGGTAATACATCCTCAAGCTTTTTCAATTTAACACACCCTTACACTTGTCCAAGGTAACAAACCCTCAAGACTGTCTAGTGTAACAACCTCAGACCTTTTCAAGGTAACACAATCTCTCACTTGTCCAAAGGACTACACCCTCAGGCTTGTCCACGATAACAAACCCTCAGACTTGACCATGGTAACACATCCTTAGACTTGTCCAAGGTGACATACCCTTAGACTTGTTGAAGGTAACACACTCTCAGGCTTGTCCAAAGTAACACATCCTAAGGCTTTTTCAAGACGACAAACCGTCAGGCTTGTCCAAGGTAACACATTCTCAGACTTGTTCAAGGAAATACACCAACAGATTTGTTCCAGACAACACACCCAAAGATCTGTCCACAGTAACATACCCTCAAACTTGTCGAAAGTAACACATCCTTAGACGTATCTAAGGTAACACATCCTCAGACTTGTCTAAGGTAGCACACCCTCAGACCTGTCAAAGGTAACAAAATCTCAGACTTGTCCAAGGTAACAAACCCTAACACTTGTCCAGGGTCACACACACTCAGACCTGTCCAAGGAAACACCCTCAAACTTGTCCAAGGTAACACACACTCAATCTTGTCCAAAGTATCACATCCTCAGGCTTGTCCAAAGTAACATACCTTCAGACTTCTTCAAGGTAACTTACCCTCAGACTTGTCCAAGGGAACACACCCTCAGGCTTGTTAAGGTAACACACTCTCAGGAATGTCCAAGGTAACACAAACTCAAAGCTGTCCAAGGTAATACACCCTCAGACTTCTCCACAGTAACACACTCTCAGACTTGACCAAGGTAACATACCCACACGCTTGTCTAAGGTAAGGTACCCTCAGACATTTCAGCCTTGTCCAAAATAACACACTCACAAAAAAGTCCAAGGTAACAAACCGTAAGGCTTTTCCTGGGTAACACACCCTCCGACTTGACCACGGTAACACACCATCAGGATTGTCCAAGGTAACACACAATCAGGTTTGCCCAAGATTACACACCCTGAGATTTGTCCGAGGTTGCACACCCTCAAACTTGTCCAAGGGAACATACTCTAAAGCTTTTCCGAGGCAACACACACTCAGGCTCTTCTAAGGTAATACAACCTTAGGGTTGTCCAAGGCAACACACCCTCAGACTTGTTCAAGGTAACTCACCCTAAGGCTTGTCAAGGTAACACATCCTCAAGCTTATCCAAGGTAACACATCCTCAGACTTGTCCAAGGTAACACACCCTTAACTTGTCCAAAGTAACACACCCTCAGGCTTGTCCAAGGTAACACACCCTCACACTTGACCATGGTAACACACACTCAATCTTGTCCAAGGTAACAAACCTACAGATTTGTTGAAGGAACCACAATATCAAACTTGTGTAAGATGACAGACCCTTAGGCTTGTACAAGGTAACAAACCCTCAGACTTGTCCAAGGTGACACACCCTCAGGGTTGACCAAGGTAACACACCCTCTGACTTGTCGAAGGTACCTCACCCTCAAACTTTTCCATGGTAACACACCCTCATTCTTGTCCAAGGGAACTCACCCTCACACTTGTCCAAGGGAAAACACCCTTAGATTTGATCAAGGCAACACACTTTCAGACCTGTCAAAAGTAACAAACCCTCAGACTTGTCCAAGGTAACTTACCCTCAGATCCGTCCAAGGTAACACACCCAGACAGAAGTCCAAGGTAAAAACCATCAGGCTTTTCCAGAGTAACACACACTCCAACTTGACCATATTAACATACCCTCGAGTATGTAATAGGTAACACTTTCTTAGACTTATCAAAGGAAACATACTCTCAGACTTGTTCAAGGTAACACATCCTCAGGCTTGTCCAAGGTAACACACTCTTAGACATGTCCAAGGTAAAACACCCTCAAACTTGACCAAAGTAAAACACCCTCAAGATTGTCCAAAGTAACATATTCTCAGCCTTGTCCAAGGTAACACACCCACAGACAAGTCCAAGGTAACAAACCTTAAGGCTTTTTCAGGGTAACACATCCTCCGACATGACCACGGTAACACACCCTCAGGCTTGTCCAAGGTAACACAAAATCAGGTTTGCCCATGATTACTCATCCTGAGATTTGTAAAAAGGGAGAATGCCCTCAAACTTGTCCAAGGCAACACATTCTCAAGCTTTTCCAAGGTAACATATACTCAGGGTCTTCTAAGGTAACAGATCAGGGTTGTCCAAAGCAACACACCCTTAGAATTGTTCAAAGTAACACACCCTATGAATTGTCAAGATAACACACCCTCAGGTTCATCCAGGGTAACACATCCTCAGACTTGTCCAAGGTAACACACTCATAGACTTGTCCAAAGTAACACACCCTCAGTCTTGTCGAAGATAACACACCCTCACACTTGACCATGGTAAAACACAGTCAATCTTGTTCATGGTAACAAACCCACAGATTTGATGAAGGTAACACACCATCACTTTTGTCTAAGATGACAGACCCTTTGACTTGTACAAGGTAACACAACATCAGACTTGTCCAAGGTAACAAATCCTCAGGGATGACCATGGTAACACAACCCTAGACTTGTCGAAGGTAGCACACCCTCAGGCTTGTCCAGTGTAACACACCTTTAAACTTCTCCAAGGTAACACATCCTCAGGCTTGTCCAAGGGAACTCACCTTCACACATGTCCTAGGTAACACACCCTTTAGACTTGATCAAGGCAACCTACTTTCAGACCTGTTTAAGGTATCACACCTTCATACCTGTCCAAAGTAACAAACCCTCAGACTTGTCCAAGGTAACATATCATCAGGCTTGTCCAAGGTAACACACTCTCAGACTTTTCCAAGGTAACACACCCTCAGATTTGTCCAAGGTAACACACCCAGAGATAAGTCTAAGATAAAAACCGTCAGGCATTCCCAGGGTAACACACCCTCCGACTTGACTACGGTAACACACCCCCAGGCTTGTCCAAGGTATCACACCATCAGGCTAGTCGAATGTAACACACCCTCAGATTTATCTAAGTCAACACGCCCTCAGATTTTTCTGAGGTAACAAACCCTCACACTTGTCCAAGGTAACACACTCTCAAGCATGTCCAAGGTAACGCCCACTCAGACTTGTCCAAGGTAACATACTCTCAGTATTTTTCAAGGTAGCACACCATCAGACGTATCCAAGGTTTTCAAGGTAACACATCCTAAGGCTTGTCCAAGGTAAAAAATCCTCACACCTGTCCAAGTTAACACACCCTCAGACATGTCCAAAGAAACACACCCTTAGACATGTCCAAAAAAACACACCCTCAAACTTTTCCAAATTAACACACCCTCAGACTTGACCATGGTAACACACCCTCAGGCTTGTCCAAGGTAACCTACCCTCAGGCCTGGTCAAGGTAACACACCCTCAGACTTGTCCAAGGTAACACAACCTCAGGATTGTCCAAGGTAACACATCCTTAAGCTTGTCCAAGGTAACACAACCTCATGATTGTTCAAGGTAACACAACCTCAGGACTGTCCAAGGTAACACATCCTTAAGCTTGTCCAAGGTAACACACTTTCAGACATGTACAAGGTAACACACCCTCAGACTTGACCAAAGTAAAACACCCTCAAGATTGTCCAAGGTAACACAATCTCAGCCTTGTCCAAGGTACCACATCCACAGACAAGTCCAAGGTAACAAACCGGAAGGTTTTTCTAGGGTAACACACCCTCCGACTTGACCATTGCAACACACCCTCAGGCTTGTCCTAGGTATCACACCCTTAGGCTTTTCCAAGGTAACACACCCTCAGATTTATCCAAGTCAACACGCCCTCAAGCATATCCAGTGCAACACTCTCTCTGATTTGTCCAAGGTAACATACTCTCAGGCTTGTTCAATGTAACACACCATAAGACTTGTCCAAAGTAACACACCATCAGGTTTGTCAAGGTAACACACCCTCAGGCTTTTCCAAGGTATCGTACCCTTACACCAGTCCAAGTAAATAAGCCCTCAGACTTGTCCAAGGTAACACACCCTTAGACTTGACAATGGTAACACACCCTAAGGTTTGTCCAAGGTAACTTATCCTCAGGCTTGTCCAAGGTAACACACCCTCAGACTTATCCAAGGTAACACACCCTCAGGCTTGTCCAAGGTAACACATCCTCAACCTTTTCCAAAGTAACACACTCTCAGACATGTCCAAGGTAAAAGACTCTCAAATTCGTCCAAGGTAACACACCCACAGACAACTCCAAGGTAACACACCCTCAAGCTTGTCCAGGGTAACACACTCTCCGGTTTGATCAAGGTAACACATCCTAAGGCTTATACATGGTATCACAACCTCAGGGGTGTCCAAGGTATCACACTCTCAGACTTTTCCAGGTCAACATGACCTCAGACTTGTCTAAGAAAACACACTATCAGGCTTCTCCAACTTTACACACCCTTAACTTGTCCAAGGTAACACTCTCTCAGATTTCTCCAAGGTAACATACTCTCACACTTGTTCAAGAAAACACACCATCAGACTTGTCCAAGATAACACACCTTCAGATCTGTCAAGATAACACACAATCAGGTTTGTTCATGATAACACTCCCTCAAACGTGTCCGAGGTAACAATATCTCAGACTTGTCCAATGTAACATTCTCTCAGATTTGTTTAAGGTAACACACCATCAGAATTGTCCAAGGTAAGACACCATCAGGCTTGTCAAGGTAACACATCCTTAGGTTTGTCTAACGTCACACACTCATACATGTCCAAGATAACACACTCTCAGGCTTCTCCAAAGCAACACACCTTCAGGCTTGTCCAAGGTAACACACCCTCATACTTGGCCATGGTAACAAACCCTCAGGCTTGTCCAAGGTAACCTTCCCTCATGCTTGTCCAAGTTAACACACCTTCAGGATATTCCAAGGTAACACATCCTCAGGCATGTCCAAGATAACACACTCTCAGACATGTCCAAGGTAAGACACCCTCAGGCTTGTCCAAGGTATCACACCCTTATGCATGTCGAAGGTAACACACCCTCAGACTTACTCAAGTCAACAAGACCTCAAACTTTTCTGAGGTAATACACCCTCAGGCATATCCAAGGTAATACACCCTCAAGTATGTATGAGGTAACACTCTCTCAGACTTGTCCAAGGTAACATACTCTCAAAATTTTTCAAGGTACCACGCCGTCAGGCTTATCCAAGGCAAGACACCCTCATGGTTGTCAAGGTAACACACTCTAATGCTTGTCCAAGGTAAATAAAAAACCTTACACCTGGCCAAGTTAACACATCCTCAGGCTTGTCCAAGAAACAAACCCTCAGACTTGGCCATGGTAACACGCCCTCAGGCTTGTCCAAGGTAACCTACCCTGAGGCTTGGCCAAGGTAACACACCCTCAGACTTGACCAAAGTAAAACATCCTCAAGATTGTCCAAGGTAACACATTCTCAGGCTTGTCCAAGGTAACACACCCACAGACAAGTCCAAGGTAACAAACCATAAAGTTTTTCCAGGGTAACAAACTCTTCGACTTGAACATGGTATCATACCCTCATGGTTGTCGAAGGTAACACACCCTCAGACTTACCCAAGTCAACAAGCCCTCAGACTTTTCTGAGGTAACACACCCTCAGTCTTGTCCAAGGTAACACGCCTTCAAGAATGTCCAAATTAACACTGTCTTAGACTTGTCCAAGGTAACATACTCTCAAAATGTTTCAAGGTAGCAAACCAGCAGACTTATCCAAGGTAAGGCACCCTCGTGGTTGTCAAGGTAACACACTCTCACGCTTGTCCAAGGTAAAAAACCCTTACACCTCTCCAAGTTAACACACCCTCAGACTTGTCCAAAGAAACACACCCTCAGATTTTTCCAAATTAACACACCCACACACTTGACCACGGCAACACACCCTCAGGCTTGTTCAAGGTAATACAACCTCAGACCTGTCCAAAGTAACAAACCCTCAGACTTGTCCAAGGTAACATACCCTCAGGCCTGTCTAAGGTAACACACTCTCAGACTTTTCCAAGGTAACACACTCTCAGATTTGTCCAAGGTGACACTCCCAGAGATGAGTCCAAGGCAAAACCCGTCAGGCTTTTCCAGGGTAACACACCCTCCGACTTGACCACAGTAACAGACTCCCAAGCTTGTCCAAGGTATCACACCCTCATGGTTGACGAAGGTAACACCCTCAGACTTACCCAAGTCAACAAGCCCTCTGACTTTTCTGAGGTAACACACCCTCAGACTTGTCGAAGGTAACACGCCTTCAAGAATGTCCAAGGTAACACTCTCTTAGACTTGTCCAAAGTAAGATACACTCAGAATTTTTCAAGGTAGCACACCAGCAGACTTATCCAAGATAAGGCACCCCCATGGTTGTCAAGGTAACACACCCTCAGGCTTGTCCAAGGTACAAATCCCTCACACATGTCCAAGTTAACACACCCTCAGACTTGTCCAAAGAAACACAAACTCAGACTTTTCCAAATTAACACACCCTCAGACTTGACCATGGTAACACACCCCCAGGCTTCTCCAAGGTAACCTTCCCTGAGAATTGGCCAAGGTAATACAACCTCAGAATTGTCCAAGGTAACACATCCTCAGACTTGTCCAAAAAAAACACACCCTGAGACTTGTCCAAGGTAACACACCCTTTGACTTGACCATGGTAACACATCCTCAGGTTTGTCCAAGGTAGCACATCCTCAGCCTTTCCAAGGTAACACACTCTCAGAAATGTCCAAGGTAACACACCCTCAGACTTGACACCAGTAACACATCCTCAGATTCGTCTAAGGTAACATACCCACAGACAACTCCAAGGTAAGAAACTCTCAGGCTTGTCCAGGGTAACACACCCTCCGGTTTGATCAAGGTAACACACCATCAGGCTTGTACAAGGTATCAAACCCTCAGGCTTGTCCAAGGTATCACACCCTCAGACTTCAACATAACACACCCTCAATATTGTCCAAGGCAACACTCTCAGACTTTTCCAAGGTAACTTATTCTCAGATTTGCTCAAGATAGCAAACCATCAGACTTGTCGAAGATAACACATCTTCAGGCTTGTCAAGGTAATATACAATCAGGCTTGTTCATGGTAACACTCCCTCAAACTTGTCCTAGGTAACATTATCCCAAACTTGTCCAAGGTAACATACTCTCAGATTTGTCAAAGGTAAGACACCCTCAGGCTTATCAAGGCAACAAATCCTCAGGCTATTCTAACGTAGCACACAATCAGACTCGTCCAAGACAACACACCCTCAGGCTTGTCCAAAGTAACACACCCTCAGGCTTGTCCAAGTTAACACACCCTCAGGCTTGTCCAAGTTAACACACCCTCAGAATTGACAATGGTAATAAACCCTCTGGCTTGTCCAAGGTAACCTACCCTCATGCTTGTCCAAGGTAACACACCTTCAGACTTGTCCAAGGTAACACACATACAAGATATTCCAAAGTAACACATCATCAGGCTTGTCCAAGGTAACAAACCCTCAGACTTGACCATGGTAACAAACAATCAGGCTTGCCAAGGGTAACCTACCCTCATGCTTCTCCAAGGTAACCCACCCTCAGATTTTTCCAAGGTAAAACACCCTTGGGCTTTTCCAAGGTAACACATCCCAAGGCTTGTCCAAGGTAAAAACTCTCAGACATGTCTATGGAAACATACCCTCAGGCTTTTTCAAGGTAACACACCCTCAAACTTGACCAAAGTAACAGACCAACAGATGTGTTCAAGGTAAAAACCCTCAGAACTGTCCAAGGCAACACACCCTCATGCTTGTCAAGGTTACACACTCTCGGTTTTCTCCTAGGCAACACAACCTCAAACCTGTCCAAGGTAACACAACCTCAGGCTTTTCCGAGGTAACACACCCTCAGGATTGTCCAAGGTGACACATCCTCAGCATTTTCCAAGGTAACACACTCTCAGACATGTCCAAGGTAACGCACCCTCAGGCTTGTTCAGGGTAACCCATCCTCCGGTTTTATTAAGGCAACACACCCTCAGGGTTGTACAAGGTATCAAACCATCAGGTGTGTCCAAGGTATCACCCTCAGACTTTTCCAGGTCAACACGACCTCAGACTTGTCTATGATAACTCACACTCAGACTTCTCCAACTTAACACACACTCAAGCTTGTCCAAGGTAATACTCTCTCAGAATTCTCCAAGGTAACATACTCTTAGACTTGTCCAAGATAACACACCATCAGACTTGTTCAAGATAACACACCTTCAGGCTTGTCAAGGTAACACATAATCAGGCTTGTTCATGGTAACACTCTCTCAAACTTGTCCGAGGTAACACTCCCGACTTGTCTAAAGTAACATACAGACTTGTTTAAGGTAACACACCTTCAAATTTGTCCAAGGTAAAACACTTACAGGATATTCCAAAGTAACACATCATCAGGCTTGTCCAAGGTAACATAATCTCAGACATGCCCAAGGTAAGATACCTTCAGGCTTGTCAAAGGTAACACGCCTTCACCCTTGACCAAAGGAACACACTCTCATATTTGTCCAAGGTATCATACCCTCAGGTTTTTCCAAGGTAACACTTCCTCATGTTTGTCCAAGGTAGCACATTCTTAGACTAGTTCAATGTTACACACCCTCAGGGTTGTCAAAGGTAACAAACTCTCACACTTGACCAAGGTAAAATGAAAATCAGGCTTGCGCAGGGTAACCTACCCTCATGCTTCTCCAAGGTAACACACCCCCAGATTTGTCCAAGGTAAAACACCCTCGGCCTTTTCCAAGGTAACACATCCCAAGGCTTGCCCAAGGTAACAAACTCTCAGACATGTCCATGGAAACACACCCTCAGTATTGCCTAAGGTAACACAGCCTCAAATTTGACAAAAGTAACACATCAATAGATTTCTCCAAGGTATAAACCCTTAGAACTGTTCAAGGTAACACACCTTCATGCTTGTCTAAGGAAACACACCCTCAAGTTTGTCAAAGTTAACATACCCTCAGGCTTGTCAGGGTAACACTCTCAGTTTTGTCCAAGGTAACACAACCTCAAATCTGTTCAAGGTAACACACCCTCAGGCTTTTCCAAGGCAACACACCTTCAGACTTAACCAGGTTAACACAAATTCAATCTAGTCCACGGTAACAAACCCAGAGACTTTTCCAAGGTAACACGCCCTCAGACTTGTCCAAGGTAATACACCCTCAGATTTGTGTAAGGTAACACACCCAGAGACAAGTCCAATGTAACAAACCCTCAGGCTTGTCTAGGGTAACACACCCTCCGACTTGCCCAAGGTATCACGCCCTCAGGCTTGTACAAGGTATCACACCCTCTAGGTTGTCCAAGGTATCACACTCTCAGACGTATCCAAGTCAACACGCCCTCAAACTTGTCTAAGGTAGCACACCCTCAGACTTGTCCAAGGTAACACAGCCTCAAGCTTCTCCAAGGGAACACTCTTTCAGATATCTCCAAGGTAACATACTTTCTGATTTGTTCACGATAACACACCATCAGACTTGTCGAAGGTAACACACCTTTAGGCTTATCAAAGTAAAACAAAATCAGGTTTGTTCATAGTAACACCCCCTCACACTTTTCAGAGGTAACACTCTCTCAGACTTCTCCAAGGTAGCATACTCTCAGACTTGTTCAAGATAAAAATAAGAGCTGTCCAAGGTAAGACACCCTCAGGCTTGTCAAGGTAACATCCCTCATGATTGTTCAACATAACATGTAAGATGCACACGCATACCATTAATTTTTTATTAGTTATTTGTAATTATCTCACTAATAATGAGTTAACACATGAGAATTCACCCAAGGGCTCTGTGTAGTCTTCTGGTTCAGGTCGGTTTCACCACGCATACTTCATCTGTTAAGGCAGACATAACATACCGATCGGT
>JAYMFT010389562.1:0-19812 GCA_038088735.1 Panulirus argus | reverse complement strand
AAAAAAAAAAAAAAAAAAAAAAAAAAAAAAAAAAAAAAAAAAAAAAAAAAAAAATTTTTTCAAAACACTAGATCATGATCTGCGACCCATTATACGTTTTTTTCTAAGTCTATAAATATCCAAATTCTGCACAATGTTAGGTCCTAAGGATTTTTTTATCTTTTATTTTTTTAAAAGTAGTTGGTAAATTAAAGTTTCTCTGTGCCATATTGTAGGCTTCTGAAGATGATCCACAACATATTACTTGAACTGAGCATAATATTTGCTCTTAATTCATGTTTTCTCTCCAATTTAACCAAATGTTAAAGTCTCTATAATACTCAGTAAACAAATTTTGTTGCCCATATTGTTTGCAAGGAAGAGCAAATTGAAAAAAAAAAAAAAGCTAAATATTAACTTGAGATAGAGAAAGGTATAATGACTTACCGTCTTTTGCATGTGGACAGGCAGATTTGGCTACATTGGAGAACCATACCATAAAATCTGTGTAGCGTTTGATTTCCTCATCTGAAACACTTCTGTAACCTTTCGCTACAACCTGAAGTACATCAGCCTGAAAAAGAAAATTAGTACTGTAGTTATACATGATGTTTTGGTATCGTACTTTATTTAACAACATTTTGGATGATTCCCCATCTCCTTCCATAGAAGTGGAGTCTTCTGAGTACTGTGCTCTGTCAGCTTCCAGTGGACAAGGCATATAGCGAGGACATCCTATCTCCTTAAGTCCTGCAACAGAATGCCTCTGAACTAGCTCACATCCTTGCTCACCTGTTTCATCTCATTAAAAACACAAACTCTCCCATCATCTCACAGACATATATTGGTGCAGCGCATCCCTAAGAAAGGGGACTTCTAACCCTTTCAATCAATGCCCCATTGTTTTTAATTCTTTTATCTTCATAGTCTGCTGTGATGCAGCTGGTCTCTCCCTGTTTAACTTCTCATTAGCTGCCCATGTGTGGCTCCTTCAATAAAGCTTTGGACCTGTGGCATGAAACTTCTCATTAGCTGCCCATGTGTGGCCCCTTCAATAAATTCAATAAAGTTTTGGGCCTGTGGCATGAGGCTGTGTTGATTCCCATGGTTTCCATGTGAAGACCAGCCTCTCAAGTAATGACAAATACATTTCCTTTCCTCAAACTGCAAAGTTGTGGAATTCTCCTCCTCCATCAACTTTTCTTCAAGTGAGTTCTCTTTAATCTCTTGACTCCTTCTCTTGTATTCAATTTCCCTTTCATCTGAAATGGCCATAATTGGATCATGTTTTTACTTTTTTTTTTCCTATGCTTCTGTTTCCCATTTAAATAAGAACTGTGGTGAAAGGAGAGAAATATGCTAGCCTGCACATCAGTTACTTCTCTAAAGTAATTATCTAACAAAAGGTTATGTTTAATTCATTTCACCAAAAGAAGCATTAATTTGTCTTTCATAACAGTACTTAATTTACTACGATAGTAAAGAAGCACTAAGAACATAACAAGAAAAGCTGCATTCTTGGAGAAGTAAGCATAATTCTGAGGAATGTCTTTTAATTGAAATTCTCCAATGCAGACTATCTGATAACCACATCAAACCTGGAAATGAAACTTTTCCAGTTTAGCTTTTTGGGGTTTACGAACGAAAATTTCAGGGGAAAAAAAGCCCAGTCACCTGAAAATATTTCAGTGTAAAGAATTTTGGTGGAAGTAGAGGTTTAACATGGATCATTTTAGAAAAAAAATTGTAAAAGAAAAAGTACTTGAGGGGGTTTTCTGGTTATAAGAAAACCTATAAACCAAAATGGCCAAACATAAGTTACTTTGGTTAAGAGAGGTTTCCCTGTAACAAAATTTAATGCTTGGGTAATACTGGGGGTATGACTTTCCAAGAGCATTCATATACACTGAAAGAGAGACCAGAGTACCTCTGGGGGATGTTAAATACAAAGCTATTATTAAAGACATATACATAAATGCAAGTAATAATTAACACTGATGGTGATCACAACAATGATAACATCACTAAGGATACTGCATATGCTTTCCACTTTTTTTTTGGAAAAAAAAGTTAAAGGCAGCATTATATTAAGCACTAAAATTTCAGCATACCTGAATTCTGCTGGTTGCCTTAATGCTTATGAATGAAGCAATATACTGCTCTTAGAATTATGCTTCCAACTTACCAGAGTGATAAGCTGGATACTGATTTCACCAAGATCATCAAGGTTCAGGAGGGAATTCAGTCCACCGACCACTGTTTTTGTTTCTGTAGAGGCATCATAGTCACTAGCATGTGCTGAATCTGGGTGATCAGGACCATCATCAAACTCCTGCAGTCGTTCTTCCGAGTCTGTGCGGCATTCCATAGTTTCTCCTGTATTATCATGTCATAAAGATTAAATGTAATAGAATTTTTAAGAGGCTAGTTTACATACCAAAGGATTTTATTTCAATGAATGACTTTTTTTGGGATGAGCTAATCACATCATTTACCTTAAACTGTAGGAGTAAATTAGCAAGGCACACATATATATATGACTTTGTATGAGCAATGTGTTATTAATCATTTGTACTAATGAGGAGGAAGTTTTTGCTATAGCTTATAGATGTGTAATGTTTACAATTCAGAAAACTGTTATTTGCAAATGTTTTCAAATTCGTGTGAAATTTTATTTTTAATTATCCCTTCCTCCAGGTAGATAAACCTAATTTCTCTCATCCTTTCCAATCATGTGGAGGAAGGAGGCCTCTTAAACTATTATAACATTACATGAAAAAAGAAGACGCAAAATGCATACGGTTAGAGACAAGCAGATTATTTAAAGATGTTATTTTTAAAGTTTCCTTATCATTTTGTAGAGACAGACTAGTAATGACATCCTTTATCTGTTTTTTTTTTTCCTTTACTGAGAATGGAGGCAATCTTATCAAGACAAGTTAGTTATCTGAGCATCTTAAATGTGAATTACCCTGTTTATTTAGCAAATAATGCAACCAACCTTGCCTGGCTTTAGATTTTATTTATTTATAATTACCCTGGGGATATGGGAGAAAGAATACTTCCCACATATTCCCTGCGTGTCACAGAAGGAAACTAAAGGGCACTTGTGCATGTGGAAATCATCCCCTCCAGTTTTTACTTTTCCAAAAGAAGGAACAAAGAAGGGGGCCAAGGGAGGATCTTCCTTCTAAGGGTCAGACCTCTGTTCTTGAAGCTGCCTCACTAACATGTGAAATGGTGAATATGTAGAAAAAAAAAATAATTACCCTAGGACCAATATTTATGATAAAAGAGTCCTGGTGTTACCAAAGACCTTTCTAAAGGCTCCTGCAGCCCAAGGTTGCATTACTTCCAGAAGAAGGGAAATGTAGACTCCTCTAGAGTGAGTTCTTTGAAGGGATTGTACTCCCAGTGATAGAGCCTCACCAAAGGTAACTTTTCACTTGCAGGCAAAGTCCAGTGATACTGGCTTCAGGATTAAACCCATATATCATGGGTTAAGAGTACATACCACAATATTATACCAAAAACTTTAAGAATAGTTGCACTGGGCTCTCAAGAGCTTTGAACCTATAATCCTTGATTTAAAGGCAAAGAACTTTACTATTGTAAACTTGGATTTAACTTCCAATATGTCTTACATCCTGAGGAGTTAAAAAATGCAATCAGTGAAAGAAAAGCTTACCTGTTTCATTGCAGGTTGCAGTGGAAATATCTGAGGAGGGTACAGTATGACCATCACTATGATCGATTGATGAATCACTGTCTTCTTTTTTGTGTACCTGCAAATTCAAAACAGATTGTAACCAAGTGACTGGGCTAGATTGATTGTCTTTAAACACAGGAGATTAGTTTTTAAAGTCAGGTATCAACTGCTTTGCTGTTGTGCATGTCTGTATAGATTTTTACTATGAATTTTTGTAAAAATTGCACTTTAAAGTAACTCTTAACAAAGAAAGTTTTAATTATTTATGTACCTCTTCAAGAGAAAAATAGTTAAATTTATCCATAGTCTTCCTAAACTATTGTATACTCTCATTAATCTCATGAATAAATAAATGAAATAATGTAGAAATATTAAGTTGGAGCCTCTGGAAATACTGTGCTACAGTTGCCCTCTGCTAGTGGCCTGTTTAGGCTGAGGCACTAAAGGTTGAGAAATGGCACTAGTGTTTCACCAGTTAAAGAGACTTTTGCTGAGGCCACCTCCATGAGGGAGTTCCAGGAGGGAATGGGTATCAGAGATATATATAAAGATTGATGGACAGACGTACATATAATATCTCCGCACAATATACAAAGTTTCAAAAATGGCACTGTTCACAGCAATTGGAAGTGATCACTGATGAGTGGCCTTGCAAGAACTGGCTGCATCCCTGCAAAAGCCAAGCAGACTCATGTGTGTTATGATGGGCAAACATCTGGAATGTTTCTGTCATATAGTGTTATAATGCCTTATAGGAAAGCTCCCAATGAGTCTTGTCCCTCTGTGAAGAAGATAAGTAGAAAAAGCATCAGATGAAGAGATAAAGTCAGACATACTGTGGCACTGTAATGCTAATTAATGTGTTCATAAGGTCAGAACCTCGACCTGCTACACCAGATCCAGAGTAACTTCATGTATTCATTGTTATTAACAGTAATATTTTACTACCACAACTATACAAAACTCTCATCCAAGATCCCTTGGCAAACCTAAAACATGTCTTTGTTATATAAAATAGCAAATTGCTAGATTCTTATATATATGATTTTAATGCACATTTCTCTTTTGCAGGTTCTTACCTAATTCTTGAACTAATGATCACTTACACATTCATGAAAATAATGGTGAAAATGTTACAGAAACTTATCAGATGTGGTGGTGAGGGTTTTACTTCCTTAATAATGAATGTCTTGGCTTGTATTTTTTCTCAAATATGCCAGTCTCATCTACACCACACTTGTTGAGGTGTGTAACTTCAGCATGTTTCAGTTTAATACACTAGACAACGACTGAAAGGGGAAAAGGTGGCATGACTGATGTCTGCAAAGGTTGTGAGTATCTGATCCACCCCAATGAATCAAGACTAATGAAGATGGTAGTACTGTACAGCATGATGATACACTTCGCTGCTCATATTTATCTCTTAAATTATCCATCGTGGGACCTCCCTGCTTCCTCATGACTTAATCATCAAACTAAACAATCCAGCAGTCAATCCTTAACACTACAGACACACCTCTGCAGGCTGCAGCTGACTGGCTGTTTCAATCACCTTCACAAAAAATATCACAAAGTAGTTTTTTTAAATGTTACTTTTAAAATTTATGAGTTAACAAATGCTATATGAAGGAGGTCCAGTTATAATACATAATCAAGTCAACCTAGAGAGCTCACAAATATATTAAGATTATATTACCTCACTGCTAGTTGAGCATGCTGATGCATGGGTACCACTTCCTGAGCTACCGTCAGTACCATTATGACTTGACCCTTCACTTGGTGTTGGAGTTGGTGATAGGTTGGGAGTAGGTGTCAGGTGTCCCATTGGCTCAATAGGAGTAGATGTCTTAGTAAGATCAAGATTAGGATCAGGGTGTAAGAAAGAAGCTAATTCGGAAGGATCATCAAGGTGCTGATCACAACGTTCTGATCTAGAGGGAGACGGTCGAGACAGCAGTCTTAAGAGCATGGCATTAGACTGTGCTTCCTTGTGATGATCATCAGCAAGCATAGGCTCTGGGAGGTTCGATGGTGCTAATGTTATGTTTGGCTGTAGGTTATCCAGTGATACATTGGGAGGCCCACAGTCTTCACCAACATCTACTGACAAAGGTTCCATTGGGGACATTCCTGAAAAAGCTACACGACGACCCCCTCTTGATCGTGGAGCTTCAGAAACATCATCGTCACTGTCACTATCAATGGCACAATTGTCATCACGCATAGGATCAGGAGGTTCACTGTAATGCCACTCAAACTCAATTGGTGTACCAACTCGTTCAACATCATCCTCACTCCTTTCAGTATTTTCTACATTTTTATCACTATCTTCAACTTTATCAAGGGCACCTTCACATATAGGCTCCTCATTCACCTCCTCTATCACTGTGCTGTCCATATCAGCAGCTTCCTCACTTTTAACTTTCACAGAATCTTCCCCGGTAGTCCTTTCCTCCCCCCCATCAAAATCAGTGCTCGCAGTCCCATCCACCTCATTTTCACTGTCACTGCTATAGGGTGGATGCCTAACTGCCTCTTGCACTCCATCATCAACTATTGCACTGATATCACTACTATCACAGTTTGAAGAGGTTACTCCACTACTACTGCTTTCTGATGGTGTTCGAAGTGAGGCAGGAAGCTCATCTAGACTTGTGGAATTTTTTGGGTCAACAATCTCTTCACTGCTCTTTGAAAGACCAATGGCAGAATCTGGGGATGGCACACAAATGTCATCCCTTAATCTCTTTTCAGAATTTCCTCCTTCACTTGATTTACACACCAATGAGTCATCCAAGACGCGGGTAGGTACTCGGATAACCTCTGGCTTCACCTTCTGCTAAAGTTTTAGAAGATAAGCCTATTAGATAATTTTCATACATAAACTACAATAAATTAAATGAAAATCTTAAAAGTTATATGATACAGCATGTTGGCCTACACTATAAATACTCCTATCTTATATAAGTCTACTGGAATTACACAGTGTGATAGCAAAAACATGGTCTCAAATCCAATTTAAAATATATAAAACATCTGGAACTATGACAATAATGCCTTGATCATGAACAGAAAATCAAACAAACAAACAGAGTCCTGAAGTAGAATATCTGATATGATATTTTTATCAAGAAGGAAAATATCTTCAAAGTCTGTTATTACGATATGATGAGGCACTACCAAAGATATTCTCATATATATTTTCTTGATGAATATATAAACATGTGACAAAGATTTACCTCATCACGTTGACTTTCAGGAGTATCATGGGGCTCTTCAACCTCTTCATTATCAGAGTCTGAATCCCAATCATTACCAAGAGCAGTGATGCTGACTGCTGCTGCTGCTCCAGCTGCTGCTACTGGAACTTTTTTTTTCCCATTACTGGAATGCTTAATTTCTTTCTTTGGGACGGCCCCACTGGCAGCATTTGATGAAGTTGCCGATGCTGCAGCAACTACTGCTGCTGCTGCTACTGCAGTTGTAGCTGTAACCGTACCTCGCTTTAAATGTCCCTCTGACTCCGGAAGTCCATCGAGGTCTGATTCAGAGGCGGTCTATCAAAGAATTAAAGGACTGATTAAATAATGATATCTATTTTTTGAAAGTACGTAAACAAGTTTTATTCCAGAAGATGAATATCTCTGATTTAAAGCTGGGAGTAAGTGAGAGGGCAGGAAAGGATACGGTGACATTTCAAATGGTGAAAGCTGTAGGACTGTGTTCAAAACTAATGAGGATTAGAATAAAAGATTATGAGAGGTGGGTAACTGTTTAAGCTAATGCATCTGGTAGCAATAGTGAAGAAAGGGATGCTTTTAGGGAGAGATCATGAGTGCTGTGGCAGTTCTGATGAATGAGATCAGTCTTGGTGCTCAGGATCTGATGTGGGTGATGTGGTAATTGAGGGTATAGCTAAGGGGGATGGAGTTCCTAATGTACAGAAAATGAGGAAGAGCTCATTGCAATATGTAGTGGAAGAGGAATGGTGACTGTGAATACTTAGCTGAAAAATAGGTGCATACTTAAGTATATAAGGGTTAGTGGAGTTAGGGATCACTGGACATTATTGGATTATGTGCTAAATGATAGGCATGCAAAGAAGAAGTTATCAGATAAATGCATGCTGAGAGGGGCAGCAGGTAAGATGTCTGATCATTTCCTGGAGGAGGTACGTGTGAAAGTTTATTATGGTTTCAGAAAAGAATAGGTCACCAAAAGAGATTGAGCGGAGAGTAGCATAAGGTGAAGGTAAATGAAACAAAGGGAGTGGAAGGTATTTAAAGAAGCAGTGCTTACCTGTGGGGGTTACTGTGAGGTATTCAGAAGGTGAGATCTGAATGTATGAGAGAGGGTAGTGAGAGGGGATTAGGATGTTAAATTTCTTGTGAATGAGAAAAGAGTTGTATCACTAGCACTGCCAGGAAGGAGTGCAAGTAATTGGCAGTAGTACAAGAGAAAACAGCAGGAGGTCAAGACAAAAGTATGAAAGCTAAAAAATAGAGCAAATGAGAGATGTGGTGAAAAATTATTGATGATTTTCAGAATAAGACAGTGTTCTAAAAGGAGATGAACAGAATGGGAGTGACACTGAGCAAAGCAGATGGGGAAGCTGTAACAGGCAAAGTATAGGTGAAAAAAAGCTGAAGTCAGTATTCTGAAGGAAGCCGGCTGGAGTCAGCATTATAAAGCAAGGTATGTTTGAAACTAGGTGGTGTGCAGAATGAAAGAATCCCAGTGAATGGAATGGTGAAAAGACAGGAGGAAAAGCCTTGTATAAGAGAGTGTGCCAATGGTGGAAGGAGTGGATGAAATTGCAGCTGAGCTTCTCAAACTTGAGAGTGACAATGTTGTTGACAGGTTCATCAGGCTATTCAACTGTATAGCACATGGTAAGATGCCTTAGGACAGGAAGAGTGCTTCTATTGTGCCCCTACATAAAGCAGAAAAAATGATTGTTTGAATTAAAGAGGTAAAAGTCTGTTCACTATATCTGATTAGGTGTATGAGAAAGTGTAGAATATCTTAGAGAGGGTGGTGAGATGCACAGAAGAATCCGACAAGAGTAACATTGTGGCTTCAGATGTGGATGTATAGATAAGGTGTTTTCTTTGAAGAATTGCAGGAGACATACTTATGAGAAAGAGAATGAATTTCATGAAGCATTAATGAATCAGAAGAAAGTGAATGATAAGGTTGACAAAGAGGCCTTGTGGAAGGAGCTTTGAATATAAGGGATAAATTGAGGGTTATTAAATACAGTAAGGAGTTTTTCCAGGAGAACAAGGCACCTTTGCAAGTATGAAGGTAGGAAAATAGTTAAGTTTCCCAGGGAAAATGGGTTTGTGTCAAGGATGTGTGACGTAACCATGGACGTATGATGTTTATGGATATGGTATGCATGGAATAATCTGCTGAAATGGCACATGAAGTGGTCAATACATTAAACATGACAGCTCGAGAAGGAAAGTGCTGACAAAGTCATTATTTGTTTGTTCCTGCCTACCTCACTAAGGTGGTACAGGGATTTAGGAGAAAAATTTCTCGGTGAACTCACCTCAGATAATTCAGAGGATAATGGCGTCTGTGAACCTGTGGAGCCAACATCACTTGAGGAACCAACTGAACCTGTGTGTGCTGAGGCCATAGACAGTAGGAAGGAAAACTGCCTATATGTTAAGGTCTTCACTACAACCATCAGATCAGCTGGTGTAAACCTAACAATATAAGGAAAGAAATTATTAGTAATTACTATTATACTGACCACTTATATAAACTTTCTTTCAAAATTGTGTTATTAAAATTCTCAAATGCCATTCTTTGTATAAAAGCCTATTCAATGACATCCTTGTCCTCCTAATAACCTTAGATGTGCTTTTGAACAATCCTGGCAAGACCATCATAATGTAGGGGTAACTTTGAATTTATAATGCATTTGAGGCTCATTACAATTTGTATATTTAAATTACTACATTATCACAACTAACAGAGAAAGACAACATCTTATGTATCTCCTGCTTCTATGGACACAACTAAGAGGGGTGGGAGCAGGAAGGCTTGGAAATGCTCCCCTACTATATGAACTTTAATACAAAATGGAACTGTAGTATAAGTAAAGTGAAGATCTTTTCCTTATCCCTTTTTCTTGTCTCATTCATCTTTCTGTCAAGGGAAAGTTGTACATACACTTTATTTGTGTTCTGCATGTGAAGACAAATATCATGGGAGTTGTATCTATCTCACTGATGGCTCTTCTTTTTCTTCAGAATTATATTTTCTTTGGATTTTGTTACTTGAAAGATTCCCAAGGTATTGCAGACAGTTCTATGTTTAATTTTGCCTGTTTTATGTTTGCCGCTGGAATTATATTTGATGAATACAACCTCAATGGTGCATCCACATCTATCAGTTTGTCATCTCCTGTAACATTTTTGCCTCATAGTGCTAGCACGTATGTGTACACAGACAAACAAAGGCAGGTGTGACTACATAAAGTCCTGCATAAAATGCATATAGGGATAGGACATAATAAGGTTGAAAGATGGAGCCGAATAGTATAACCTCTCTCCACATCCAGTGTTGCATCCATAGGTAACCAAAAAGAAAGAAGACACACTTTGGCATGCATAAATATAATCATAAAAAACATATCAGTGGCTACACAAAAGGTGTATATCATGAAAGCTACCTAATCATAAGCACAATTGCACATCTGTGTATGCATCTGCCTCCTGAAACAGAAGTCATTACCTTATAAATGCAACAAATCATCTTTTCAACACAAAAGGACAGAGAAAAGAAAAAAAGGTTATGCAACATACCCCTCTGTTTTTTCAGCCACCACCATGATGTCCTTATCAGTGAGATTATGATGGACATCCTGAAAAAGACTCTTGAGCAAGTTGTAACGGGTCTGCTTGTCTGGAAGACCAACTAGGTACACCCCACGGAACCTGCTCAGTAGCTCGTGGTCCTGCAAGATAAATAAGTCATGTGTTTACCTGTGTCATTTATTATCAATCTCCTTGTGTCATAAAGAGTTCATAAACTAATTTTCAGTGAAACTGTTGACAGATATTATGACATTAGATACTAGGCCATATACAAGGGGCACACATAATGTACACAATTTCATACTCTTCATTAACAATTAACTAGCTGCTTATGCTATTCCTGGCTGGAAAGTGGAAAAGCAAGTAGTGATGGTGTTGGGTTAAATAGGTACCATAAATATAAAATAGAAAAGTTTTCGAGACTGAAAAGTTTAAACAATTAACAATCTAATTTAAAGAAGTCTACAGCAAGCACTTTATCCTAACCTTGTAGAGAAGCCAAGGAGAGCTGGTGGCTGCAACAACGATGATGCCATTGTTGTCTGGATACGTGGAGTCATCATCAAAAATGTCATCATCCTCTTCCTCAGGTGGGGCAGAGGGTTGCAGTCTGGATAGTGTTGAGGCTCGACTGGAGGCACGACTTCCAACAGACCCACCCACACTATTCATCCCTCCTCGACCACAACCACTGCTTAATGTGCTGTTCGTTGGATTTTTGCTTGACTTAGGGTCTGCAATTTTCAACTTACGAGGTCCTAACTGTATGAAAAGCTCATCACGAATGGCTTGGACTGGTCCTGTGCAGCTGGGATCTTCATCATGATTGGAGAAAATGGCATCAACATCATCCATGAAAACCAGGGATGGATAGTTGTCTCGGGCTTGTTCAAATAATTTCCTGACAGCTGGTGCTCCTTGAACCTGGTTGGTATGGACTCCATATAAAGGCATCTCACACACATTGCTCATCTGCTTCACCAGGTAGGTCTTCCCCGCACCTGGAGGCTGCAACATATGAAGAACAATTAGATACAGTCAACAATAACAAGATGTAGTATCTACTTTTATAAAAAAAATATAATAATGCAGTACAGTAACTGGCTCAGGAATACAAAACATGAAAGTTTGTAAAATAAGTTAATACAAGACATGAAAGCTTGTAAAATATGTGGTTTAAATATGAGTAACAGTAAAAGTCTAAGGTAATCCACGTTTGTATGAAGGTCGGTCCACATAATGATCCTGCAGCCAAAATATTCTACGGGTGATGACCTGATAAAATAGAGGTGGCAAAATGAGTGTACAAAACAATACTCTGTTCATTGGACAATGGGTAACAAACCACAATGAACTTGCTGGTCCTTGATCAAGTAACAGGATTCTAATTCTTTAATGATAATCTTCCTATGACTCAACTGGGTGGCTGTGTCAATGAAAAAATAAATGTTTGCAGTTGGTGCAATATTTAGATCACCTAATATTCTACATGTATGAATTTAACATTTGGTTTAAAAAATATTGTTTGAGTTCAATGTTCTATGGGCATTCAGAATTCTATATGGGTCAACAATTGTTCATTTTCAATGTAATGTTTAAGAATGAAATGCAGCTTGTATTTGAAGAACTGACTAACATTGTACAGTTGACTGTGGCCTGGGCAAATGAAAGCATATATATAGGATAGTGCTAGAACGACCTTATTCATGCCGCAGCCCCTGTATTTCTAAACCAATCCCAATGCCTTTATTCACAAATTCTTAAGGCTAAAAATATTTTAAAAGTGTTGGGGGGGGTGAGAGGAGTTACAAGTGATACTTTATCCCTTGCTTTCAAAAAGAAGGGAGTACATGTACCTCCTCTCTCACATATCTGCATCTTTATTACCATGTAGGAGTGAATAGCACCTGAGCGAGTGTGGTGGGGTAAGGGGGCCATGGGTAAACTTTTATTGCCCTTGAGGCTCCTGTCGTGTGTAGGTTGTGTAAAGCAAGGTTGTGGAGCTCTGCCATATGCGGCAGGGTAGTGTGTATGGCAAGGCTGTGTGCTGTCTAAGTCATCCCAGGCTCAGCACAGTCCAACTGGTGCATCACGAACAGGGCTCCACTCACCACTCACTGACTGCTGGGTGGAGGGGGCAAGTCCTTGCTGACACTGCTGGGTAGAGTGAGGGAGTCTTTGGGAAGGTGCTGGACAAGAAATGTCGCTTCACATGGGACGCGATAAAGAATCTAGTTAGTCACAGCTGACTAATGCATCCTCTTTCTTTCTAGCGTCGGAAACGGTACAATTTACTAAGCAAGGCCAGTGGTAGGTGCAGCATTCTGGCTTTGCCACTATGGTAAAGTCTCCGTAGGTAGGAAGGTACTTTACTCTCTTTTGCAAGGATCTCACTCTCAAGCCCTTCCACATGGCAAACGAAAGTGGAGAAGACGGGGGAGGGGGTAACGAGGAGATGCAGCAAGTATAGGTGGTGGCTGTGGAGTGTAGGTGGGCTTTGCTGCCGTGGATGGCTTGCAGACGTCCGAACCCCACCTCTGTCTTGCAAAAGGTGTCCTGCCATATTACTTACTCAAGCGGGAGGCGAAGAAGGCGCAAAAGTAACCAAGCAGGCACTTGAGCAAGACATTATATACAGAGTTCTTACAGCAAGACACAAACTGAACGCGAGAGAGAGGTGTATTCCCTGATGGGTAAAGAGCTGACATTGAGGTATACACACAGTCGTGATCTTTGCGAAGTTGTTCCGTTAAGCCGACGGAGACGTAACGAGGTCAGAGGGTTTCTAAAAACACCTGAGAACAATTGATGTAGGTCCACCGGGGAAGTGAAATCCTCCAGCAAGCGCTTCCTCGTCCACTTGGTCACACGATCTTGCAGAGTAATTTACCCGGCGCTCGGTTCCGCGGCTTGCCTGTGTACCCGGGAAGAAACTCGACTGGACACCGCATCGGCAACACGAGTGTACTGCTGGAGAGTCCACACCATCCTAGGTACACCCACCACGAATCTCAGCGCCTGAGCAGGCACGACCTTACGACCCTGGGTACTCACCAGGCATGACCCTAAAGACCCGGGTATAGTCTCCACTCTATACGGACACGACTTCTCGACTATCAATGCACTAGCTTAACCCAGGCGGCCTACTGGGTACTTCCACTGATGGTACTCACACCAGACCTCACTCCCTGCCTCATTCATCACTCTACCGTACCCGTGATCCCATAAACTATCGACTACTTCACCCCCAAATGAACCCAAGTGACGATAGCTCTAGGGGCGTTCCTCTAAACCCTTGGTTCTGTATACAACTAAGCTTCCCTGAAAAGGGTCTGGTCGGGTGAGTAAACAGGGGATGAGAAAGAGAATAAAGATGTTAATCAGAGCTTTCCAGGTGTCTGTGGATCACTATCATCAGATATTTCGAATACATTTCACGTGTTCTCCAGTGGCGAGGTCAACCGCATGTCCTGTTCTGCTTTGTATTTGAAATTTCATTTCTTACGCCGTGTATATGGGAGTTTAAAGTTGTATACGATGAATATCATGTTCTAAAAGGCTTACTTTATCTTCTTGCAGGTCTTGAGGCTTCTTAATTGACGAAAATGTTAATTTTGATGGCACTGTACAGTGAATACCAGATAGCTATACTGTGTCTTACATAAATGCATGAGGAACAGCAAGGGAATAAGTACAGTCCTCCGGGGAAAGTTCTCACAATGGCAAGACTGGTTTTCCTACAATTAACTACTACTCTGTGTGATTTGTTTGGTGGAAAATTGTAGACTCAACGTCGTAATTTGCCCATTGCTTCCTCTGTCATTAATTCGAGTGATGTTCTGTGAGGAAAAAAATCTTCTAAACTCTGGTCGTTATGGTTCCTCTCACATTCATGATAATAACAAGTCTCTCAGGGGACCAAGTTTCAACTCTCGCTAAGAAGAGAAAGCAAACAATACCAAACACAAACAGCATAATTTCACGGAAGAGGAGAGTTAATTATCTATGATGTTAAACTGCTCAATACTGGTGTGACCGGCGCAAAGGACTTCAATATGAAGAAATTTAGAGACGATATGAATACAAAAAGAAGAGCTGTACAAACAGCGGTGCATGCAAATATTACAACAATTACGGACTTTGGAGGAAAATTTCAGTAACTCGCTGGATAAACATATTATATGTGTATGTGATTAGCCCGGCAGCATCAGTGGGAAGAGCAGGCCACGGTCTCAAACAGCATGACTGATGAGAGAAGCAGTAAGTGTCTCTGGCCGAACTGTGGAGGTGGAGACGAGCCACCCAAACCTAACGTACACTAAGTTGATCAAGACTATCTAAGGTGGAGTAATGTGCGGAGAGCAGGACACCCAGGAAAGCCAAGAGTTGGGGCCAATTTATAACACTAAGTGGGTGTGACATTTCCCCCGGCAGGCCCTATTTGCCAAAGGGGAAATTAGCATATATGCCCCACTGGATAGTATCAAGACAGGTTCTTGGCCTGGAAAAATATTTAGGGGCCTTATTCTAACGTATTCTGCTCTACCAATGAAAATTCCTTCTGAGATGTGCTGGCTCCTAGGAAGAGCAACGGTGGGTTTCGTTCAAAGGAGCATGGGGAGGCATGGTTGGCTTCCCTCCCTCCCTTCCTCTACAGGAAGCTCTGGTTAATGTAGCCCAGCGAACAGGTCTCCGGGACGGGAAGACGAAGACTCGTACATCCTCACGCCAGGACGAGACGCTGAGACGTCTGACGTTACTATAAGAGGAAGGAAGAAAAAGGAGACGTTGGGAAATCATAAAAAAAAGTGGAACAGAAGGATGTGACATTGGAGCAGAGGGAAGAGGAATGAAACCTGACAACTACACGGTACAAATGTGGGGAAAGGTGAAGAAAAGAGAGAAATGAGGAGAGGATAATAGGTTGTGATTAGGGAAAGGATGAGGTATAATGGTGAGAGAGAGAGAGAGAGAGAGAGAGAGAGAGAGAGAGAGAGAGTCATGAGGCGAATCTTTCTTCTCATGAAGAGTAGCAAGAAGGGGGGGGGTACCACAAGGCTCCAACACACACACGCACACGCACAGGAAGCCACACCTGCAAGGGACCCGTGTAGAAAATTAGGTCGAAGATGTTTTGGCGTTTAAGAAAGTCTGCAGTTTCCTTGTATGAAGAAACGAATTTAGGGTCAGAATCCAAAAGTGAGAGAGAGAGGTGGGGGAAAGCAATAGATCGTCGGATGCTGTGGATGAAAGCGGGGTGTAGTGAAGCGGTGGGGTCAGGATGGGGAGGGAAGTGTGGGTTGGGGGGGATATGTTTACCGTGAACCAACAGTCACGAAGGAAGAGGGGAGTCTGGGGTGGGGGTAGGGTGTTGTGTCTGGACTTCCCTGCTGCTAGGCCACACCACCACCACTACCCCCCCCCCCCCCCCCCCCCCCCCCCGGACGCAAGGGGTCACACGGGCCTCCATGATGAAGGCTTCCCAGGGCTCAGGGGCAGGAGGAGGAGGAGGATGCAGCAGGAGGGTCGAACACAATTGGCCCGTGCATGCAACAGGTTGTGGTGAAGGAGTGCGCGGACGTCCCGAGGGCGCTATGTGTCGCTGAAGATAGAGAGGTCGTCGATTCCTCTTCCTCCTCCTCCTCCTCCTCTTCCTCCCCAAGACAAGGAGGTTCTTGCCCTTTCTCACCACGTGAAGTACAGCGTCTCCTCTGTACCGACCAATGTTTCCACTTTAGCCATTACTCGCTAATACCCAAAAGCCACAACTCCTCCCCAACAAGGTGGAGGGTGTATCACGAAAGCAAGTTTCACACGGCATACGCAACACAAAGGACAAAGGTGATCCGATGGACTGTGAGGTGGTGAGGCATCACATCTGCTGGACTCTTGAGGTGGCCGTGTGGTCATGGTATCTCGGGGGGGGGGGGGCTACAGGAAAAGAACTCCCATACGAGGAGAGAAATCGGATGGTAGGAAATGAACACCCAGGGATACAGGAATAATTATGACAATGTTTAAAGCACACACACACACTCACACACTCTTCTCTCTCTCCCGCCTGTGCGCTGAGATCAACATTTGGCGCCGGAGTAACTGACGAGCTGTCGCAATGGTCCCTCGCTGAGCGCATCGGTTCAGGAAATCCTCCTCATTCGTGGGACGGGTTGGGTTCAGAGCTTTAAAACTCTATAGAGTCTAAACGTAGATGTGAAAGACGCATCTACACATACACACAGAATTCGGCACCTACCGGCAAACGAAGATACTTCCGTACCGAACAGACACACAGGACTGAATATAGGAATTAAAAGTTAGTGGGAGAAAGATATGCGGTCTGGAACATTTGGGAAAATACCATAAGTATCAGAAGGCAACGTCTGGTCAACCAATCCGCCATCGGCAAACACAGGGCGCAGCCCATGGCGACGACTTCAGGGCACCTTCCCACACAAGACCTGGACGATTCCCTCGAAGCGTAGCCCCGTCCAAGCTGCATAATACACTCTGAAACAACGTGTGGCTGACTACTACCTTTACTGAATACCTAGAAGACTTTTATCGCAAACTGAGCTGAATGGGATGACGACAGCCCGAAAGTAAACAAAGAATTTGCATAATTCAAAAAAGAAGAATAAAGATATCGCATGTGAAGTAGCGCCCCAACAGAGGAAGGTATACTGGCCACAACTAAAGAATATAGAACCTTGAACCATTTCTTCGGAAAAAAGAAAAAGTGATCACCCATTCGCTAGTTCGCCTCTGAGGCGTGAAATGTAGGTCCAGGTGACCTACTTCCGATGTGTGGGATGCCGAAGCGGTGGTCATCAATATGCACTTACATGCGAAGTTGCATGACCGCACATCAAGCACTGACTGAGAACTGAACACCGATGTAAAACTTACCCAAAGTGTGGACGCGCACACCGAGGGGAGCAGGACAGTTCTTCCTCACGCAAACGTAAACTAACAGTTCTTGTACAATCGGTAGTGGGTCTCCAGTCCCCCTGAAGCATTCACAAACCCCCCACAACACTGATGGTCGAGAGAGGGTGACTACACACTAGGCACGGCCATATGGCCGGATTTTACCTACACATCCTCACCTTGAACACCTCTCGAGACATGGGGCGCCACACAGATGCTTCGTCACCATCAACTGTTCCTGGAATCACACTTCCAGGGAAGCCCACAAGCATCAGCGTCCTCTGCTCCTAGAAAGGCGTTCCAAGTTCCTGTCTCTACCAAGAACTAATATTCTGTGCGTATGAGGCGTATGCTAGAGACTCGAGCCTCATAACAAGCCAGCAGAGAACAACATGCATTTTCCTTCACTTATTTTTAGCTCTGATAATGTTCTGCCTGACTCGGTGTCATTGTCTATCAGCATACTATCAACACACGGACTGCGAGACACTTAATTAGGGCCCCTTAAAGGACAAAAGACTCAAAGATACCGATAAAACTCCTAATGATTACCAAATCTTTTTGAGAAGGAATATAACTGTCTTCTTCAAGCTGACAACATGCGTTTTAAGAAAACACGATAACCTCCCCCCCCCCTAAAGATGGGTGAAAAATCCCTATAATCGAGACCCTCTGATAATATCCCTAGGGCTCAGGGATGAGGCAAGACTTGACACTAAACATCACGCAGCTGCTGTACATTACATAACCCAGCTTGGAGCAGCTTGGGCAACTGGTGTTATAACCCAGCCAGGAGGAGATGAACAACTGGCGGTATAACCCAGCTTGGAGGAGCTGGCCAACTGACGTTTTAATGGTTGGCCGATTAAGCTGAGACAGAGGACCCTGGTGTCGAAGGGAGCATGGCGCATCAGGCTCTTGGTGTCTGCTGCAGCGAACCTGTCATGTCAGGTGGAAAGATGGAGTGTCTGACGATAACCAGGCGAGGGGTAGAGGAGAGAGAGGAGGCGGGTTGATGCCCCAGGCGTGACCTGTTTTCTGCAGGAAACACTGAATATTTTGCTACCCATGGTTTTCCAGACGAACAGAACGCTACCTTTCAAAAGACCCCTCTCCAAATCAGCTAATACTCTTCAACATTTCTTCTCCGAAAATACTAAAATCGGCTCCTGATATGGTTTCTTTTAACTCCAATCCTTAATTTTTCCTTCTAGGAATACTCTATTACTATTTTCTTACCTTAACACTTCCAGATCAAAACAATTCTATAACCAACCCACTGAAACTACTGCAACAGACGTTAGTATGGATACTATGGAACTCAAAAAAAAAAAAAAAGGGGGGGGGGGATTTCTAAAGTAGGAGGATCACTTAACGAAGACATGTGGTAGGTTCTGTAAGTAAGAGGTTCACTTAAGGACATATGTGGCGGGATACTTACGCCCACCAGGAGGAGTGAGGGTGGCTTGTGGCAGTCGCATCCTCCCGAGCGCTCCGCCTGGTCCACCAGGTTCCCGATGAAGCTCCGCAGCGCCTGCAGGTGCCTGAGGGGGAGGGAAACGAGGACACGATTAGTGCCAGGTATGGTGGTGCCCCCTGGTGATGGGTGTCAGCGGGCGAGGAGGGAACAGAGCAACTGCAGTAGTACCTGCAGGTGCCTGGGGAAAGTAGGGGAAGGGGGCGCGGTGGTGGCATGGTATGTGCCGCCCCTGGTGATGGTGGGGAAAGAATGCAACCACAGCGCCTGAAGCGGGGAGGCGCGGTTTGTGTGTGTGTGTGTGTGTGTGTGTGTGTGTGTGTGTGTGTGTGTGTGTGTGTGCCAAGGCAAGACGACGGTGGTGTCCCCTGGTGATGGTGGATGGGTGCTGAGGAATGATTGAGAGGGGACTTCTGGGAGTGCCAGGAGGCACAACTGAAGGTGAAGGGGGTCAGGGGGCAGACGAGTGCCAGAGACTTGCCAGGCAGAACACCCAAGGGCCATATGGCCCGCTATGAAGCGTCAGTGCCTGGCTGGAGGAGGCCATGGCCAACCGAGGAGGCGGCCACCCATCAACACCAGCGGCTCTGACCACAGCCAAGAGTCTGCAAACCTGCTTGGTGTTACGGTGGGGGAGAAGGGAAATGGCTGCACAGAGAATGAGTAAACAATATCTGGGATGAAAAGGAGAATTTACAGTTAGTATAAAGTTTGATAAATGCGAACAAGCGGCGATAAAAATATGCAATAACTACACAGTGTAATAATATATTCATCATGAGTACTATATGTGTACACACACACCTGCCTAAAGCACATTATATATATATATATATATATATATATATATATATATATATATATATATATATATATATAAACACAAA
>JAYMFT010389551.1:0-19812 GCA_038088735.1 Panulirus argus | reverse complement strand
TATATATATATATATATATATATATATATATATATATATATATATATATATATATATATATATATATATAACATGCATGTTTCCACACGTGTGTTCGTTTCTGCATTATTAAATCAGATGCAGTGGTACCATTAAGAGAAGCTATCCTTGGCCAGCCATTGGGAGGAGAGCAAGCTGAGACTGTGTTTACGTGCTGTCGTTCTCGAACTTGTGACCTACATAGAATAGCGTTTATTAAAGCCAGCAAAAGCTACATACGTGATCAAGCACCCTAGTAGAGATGCGGCGTAGGATAATCTAACAAAGCAAAGGCATAAGCCGGGTACATATAGATTAAGCTAAGTTGCAGGAGCGAAAAAAAAAAGCCTGCACTGAGCTGTAAACATCCTGATGTTAACAAGTCTTAACCACTAGACAGCTTAGTCTTAAAGCAGACAGTGGGCTAGACAAAGGCAGCAAAACCCAACCCTTATGGCTGGAGATAGTAGCTAAAGGGCAGCCTAGGAGCAAGAGGACACGCCATAATTGAGAGCAAAATGTACAGAATAGTTGCCGTTGAGGTGGACAAACAATTGATCTTTACGTAGGTCAGCAGATTTAGAAAATGAAAATTTTAATATAGAATAACGTCAAATATTGCGTGTATGATGGGAGGCTTCACCCGTCTTGGATATAGAAATTAATGAACACTTTAGTATAGAAATAACGTCAAAAATTTTGTGTGGTGATGGGAGGCTTAACCCGTCTTGGCTTTCATGCAGCTCGTGTTATTACGGTTAGTCACGCCAGCTTTGCTTCCTCAAGAGCAACAAGTAGGCGGGCCACGAATTTTCTGTATTGTATATACGTATGCCCGCAGTGGGAGGGAGGGTGTGGACAAGGGCATAACCAAACTGGGGTTAGACACAAGAAGGACACCCAAACGATACAAGATATGAAACGCCAGCTTTTTCATTAGGGAATCCCGTACTTATCGTTACTTCCTCGTGGGGATAATTCTGGGCAGGCGGCCTGGCCACCGCCAGTCCATTAGTGGAGTGAAGAGACACATGATGGTTGCAGTAACCAAGGCCCTCGTTCAAATGCATCCCCCCGTCACATATGAACGCCTTGAAATTTCAGTATTTAAACTGAAATTGCCTGCCATGTTTCACTTTGAGCTTGTTAAAGGATAGAAATCTAATTAGATACACAGCATTCAAACATGCGTGACGGTTCAGTTCATGCTCTGTCACGGCTCAAGTTGACGGGCCATTTGAAGTTTTGAGGTTGTGTGCGGACAGCGCTGCTCGACCTGCTATGTAAGGGGTCAGGCAATTGGGCCGCTCAAACGTGCCACGCTTGTTGTTGCCGACGCCGTTAAACCCACAAGCGTTTTTGAGTTTAACTTAACTTTTTGGGGGCATTGCGTTTTTCCGCGTGTTGGAGTATAGATGATTATTCATTGAGGTGTGTTTCGCGTTTCTAAGGAGCATTTGTAGTTGTAAGCAATTTAGACAAACTGCAATTAATCAAACGCTACATACAAATACAGTGTTAAATAGTGGATGTTTTGCAGAACTTATTGTTAGATTAACCCTCCCCGACTTTTGGGAGGCAGAAGGGGAAAAAGAATTGCAGCAGCCTACCTCAGGGTGACAGGAAAGATTATTACTTATATTTTCCTCCATTTGGCAGGTTATTGATATTTTTACATAGTCTCCTCTCTTCCGGGCCCTCCCAGAGGACTGTTCTCCTGGGTATTTACCCCGGTATCCACGCCCTCTTGGTGGGCTTGGTTGGTGGTTCAGGACGGTAGAAATCAACGCATCTTGACGGCCCCCGGAGGCCTGTGTATGGCTCCCCATGGTATACATGCCGATAGGTACGGACTGACTCACGAGTATGGTGCAATCCCCTCAACACACTAATCTGTGGCATTGCAGTGCAGTTCTTTTTATACTACCGACTTGGTATTAAGATTATCAAGTCGAGGACTTTGTTATTGAGAGTAATCTATATTTATCCTCAAAAATACTGCAAAGAAAACAAAAATACAAATGAGAGCGGTTAATGTTTTTACTCTCGTAGCCACACATTTGTTTGACCCAGAAACAAGTGTACAGGCAAAGAGAAAAGGGGCGTTTAAAGACAAGAACTATGCCAGGCAAAGGCCTTGGGAATATGACAAGATTGCAAGTAAGGAGTAATTAGACTTCGTTGTGTCATCTGATCAGCATGGCAGACACACTGGAACCTGGAATCGCTTTGTTCATCGTTGTCGTCTGTCCATCCGTCGTCGCAAGTCACGCATCCTTTCATCTTGACATTGGTCACAATATTAAAATTCAAATCATGTACTCATGAAACGTTATACAGTTGTTTGCAATATCTGAAGAATATATTTGTACACCAGTAACTCTAGTTTGGATTTTGCTACAGTTAGTCATTTATGAAATGTTTAACGTGGCTCATAACATGAAAAAAATTCCACCTGTGTAATTGGATATAGAACACAGTACAGATGGTATTGATTTTTTCCGACCATTTTCATTTTCCTCCCAGTAGCTATGCTTCACTGCCTTTCTAATTCAGTTTTTGCATGATGTGTATTTTCTTTGATTTCTTTTGGCGTATGTTTGTGTACATAAGCGCGAGGCTTTTTAATGTAGATACATATACAAGTGTGGCGGTGAGATAGAGGCAAGGATGTAAGGCGTGTCGGGAGAAGTGTGGTGGGTGGTATAGGTGCGGCACCCGTCCCGCTAGTGTAACTCCCACCCACCGCTCCCTGGGGCGTCCGGCCGCTGATCAGCCACCCTGATAACCCGTCACCGTGCTCTCTACTCCCACAGGCTTTTCATTAAGCACATTCCCAGAGGGTCCCTGCAGATAGGGCTGCTGTCTGGGGCAGTTCATTATGAGAGTCATGTAAGGCATGGGGAGGGCGACAGGTCCACGTGTCGGGTGGGGCGAGAGGTGATTGCTGGTATGGAGGGCTTGGTTGGTGGGCCTAGTACAGCTGGCAGGCGGAGGGAAGATGCGGGTGAGGGTTAATTTAACAAGGCGTAGCAAAGAGGTAGCTCGATCTGTAGCGTGTATATTTGACCATACTGTATTTCATGGCCGCTCGTTGGCCAGGATGAGAACGGCCGGCGCTACATGAATAATGCAGCAACCCGCTCAAGGTCGGTGGGGCTCTTAATCGGCACTTAACATTTTTTTTTTCCCGAGAGCAGGATCGTATCAGGTAATGATCATACACTTTTCTCTTTATATTGTCACCTGACACTGTGGTCCACGAAATATATAAACAGTATACGGCTGCAATGATGAACTGATGATCGAGGTGGAGCGCCAGTAATAACGGTCGTTGCCCTAAGCACGGAATTAGGTGGTGGGTGAAAAAAAAATTCGCGATTGCTACCACCGATCCAGCTTTTGTGTTACATGATACGGGCGGAATGTATTATCGTTGGATGGCCAGTTCTGTATACCCACTATGATTATTTAACCTCTGGTAGAGTACACCTCGCCCACTGGGTCCCTTGATCCGGCTTTTGCACCCGTCCGAAGGGTCGAGACCCATCGCGACCCTTGCCACGCGACGGCTGTGTCGGCAGTAACTAGACACACCTCAGAGAGCCGGTGTGTAAGCTGAGGAAAAAGAATTTTTTTGGTCCCTTTGTCAGTATGTCGTCATGGTGGTGTACATCGTTAAATTTCAGGATTGATCTCTACGTACCTGCAGACTCACTCGGGGTCCAGATCTGTACTCTGTTATGTTTGTGCCGCTATGAACAGTTTCTGTTTGTCTTTTTGGCAATAGAAAAGCTTTGTGGCTAAATCTTCATTATCCCCCTACGCACAACGGTGTAACCCAGTTGTCATAGTGTGGTCATCGATAGGTAAGATAACTGATGGAGTATACTGGTACGAGCTGCTTGCCATTTACAGTAGTCGGTTGAAAGGAAGTTAACTCTACTGTTAGCAAGTTACCTTGTGAGTTTCATTTCATATAATACCTTATCGCACATGAATGTATCTCGCAATATATGATGATCTAAAATGGTCTCAGACACTTCCAGCAACTAATGTTCACCACCTTGTTCTTATGTTTGTTTTCTTCTGCCTTCGTCGCTACAACAGCAAAAGATACCTACATAACGCTTTATTTTCATTTTGTAGATATATTCGTGAGTGCATGATGTTTGTTTGTTATCTAACGGAGGTCACAAATGCGTCGAACAGCAGCTGTAGAAATGTCACTTGATTAGGGTTAGAAGCGGCATAGAGTTATCGTTTATGATCAGCGAACCTTCTGCTGAAATACCAAGGACTTGACCAGACTCCATCCATTCTAACACCATTAAAGTTTTTTTCTAGTCTTGAAAACCATTGAAACAGAAAATGTAAATCTGACTGCATTAACCGCCTTTTCAGTTTGTCTCTCTCTGGGGCGTCATTCCATTTTTTTTTTCTAAACCGTGAAATTACTGGCCGGTGCTTGGGCCATCAATAGACCGTAAAGCACCTTCTTTAAGGAGTCTCGATGTGATCCATCACCTTCAATGGGTTGATGCCTTTGATATTATTATGCCTCGCCTATAACTTAACCCTTTTAAGGGTCAGAACTTAGGTCAGGCAACAGTACCCATGGATGGTACCGTCGTGCTGAATGGTCACACTGTCGCTTAAAGTCTCGCCAAAGAGGTTGAGCATAAAGCGCTTGGCGCGCTAATTTATTCCTCCGTCAGAAAGTTCCATCCATCTTTGTCTGTCTGAGCATTTTGACAAATCGTCCCGCGGGCGACACCTCATTATCCTTTTATTAGCATATCTGTAGATCTGTCTGTGAGGTTGTCTAGTGTATCTCACGAGATATCTGTAGAATATAAAGCATGTGTCAGTGTGGGATGCATATGAAAAACGATTTTGTTTGTAAAGTTGATGTAAAGAGGAAGTTGGATCCCGCTCTCAGGAGTCCAGAATGTGTGCGTTTCAAAACAAAAAACATTGGGAGCGAGAAAGCACTAGTGACTAGGAACGACTAAATTTCTGACCATAAAATTGGACTAGTAATCATCATTAAGCAAATAGAATTACCCGCGATTTAAGTACATGGTATCCAGTTTGTGTATTGTTATTTACTTAATCCATGTCCTGTATCTGAGTCAAGTGGTTGTGACTGATGGTGAGGATCACTTTATTTTTTTCCCCGAAGGCTCCGGTTACAGACAGATCTTTACCCACGCCAGGCCGTAAGCGAAATACAAAAAAGATTTAAAGCTATAGAAAAATAAGGAAAAGTGAACATTTATTTGAGTATTGTAGAAAGTGGAAAACCTGTCTATCAAGAAGGGGCAAGATATAGCTTTATTACAGTAGTTAGAGAGGAGAGAGTTTCATAGTTTAGTGATATAAGAGGAAGACATCCCAGCGGCTCATCCTTGAGTCAGTTAGTCTCAGCTCCGTCATCCAGTCAACTTTTTTGTGTGGCCGCCTCAGTATAGTGCCCGGGTTTCACTTGGCATTACTCGGGATTTTTGCTTTAAATTTTTACTTGAGGCACACTCATGAAGGAGAGGGCTAGGAGGTGTCAAGAGGAGGTAGATGACTCAGGGGAAGTGTTACACTTTGACTCTGGTATAGGTATATTCTGCCACGAATATGTCTTCGATTGCTTTCTTTCGGGAAGTCTGAGAACGTACACTGTCTTACCGTGAGCATTTCCCTTGTTGGTTCAGGTATTACTCCTGGTGGAGGATGGTAATTGTCGCCTATTTACTTTATGTTTTACGGTTTACAATGTTACGTTTCTGTGATTATCGTGTGATAAAGTGATCAGAAGTAACATAATTAAATTGTATACTGCTGAGTTCAAGGGGAACGATCACCCCCCCCCCTCCTCACCAATAGAAACGAAAATATTTTGGTATCAAGTATATTTGCATAGTTTTTTGTCTGTTTTCCGGTTTGCAAGAATTCCTTTTGTCTCGATTTCGATCATGAAGAGAGTTTGGCGACATATTAGTGAGTGATCGCCTTGTCCTATAGGTTGTTTCCAGTAAAAACAGAAAGTAGAAACAGGCTTCTTTGGCTTGTTTAGGTAGTGTCAGTGGTGTAAAGATTTATGTGCGTCAACGATGATAATTTATTTGGTCATAAGATGAAAGAAGGAGTACAAAATATGGTTACTGACTACCCCATTAGAACTTATAGCATTCAAGTAAAGGTTACAAATACACATATCTCTAAAGCTGCAATGAAAATACAGAAATGAAATACACTTATTCGAATGGTATTGCACGTTTAAGATCGGATTTTTATATGTGGTATACTAATTACAACGTACTTAAAGTAAGCTATGGAGTTAAGTATAATTCTTCTGTTTCAGGTGTACTTGACGTTCTGTGGATGCCACGAGTCACTGCTGGGAGCACCTTCTCAAGTTCGGACACCGCTAGGACACTGCAGAGCTGCCAGAACACTGCAGGGCACTGCCATAACTCGACCGTACACGCTTAAAGCACATGAAAAACATCATGGAAAGTTATCAGTGGAAATAACCCACTTGCCGTGACGATGTTACTTGCACTGACGTTTAAAACTGAGCTGATTTTGTAACTATGAACATCAAAGTGACATATCTTGAGTGTTTATGACAAAAAAAATGTAAGTGTATGAAAATAATTTAAGAAAATGTTGGAGGAAGTGTTATTTGTTGCGACTGTGACGAGCAGCTGGAGCATAGCCTTGGCCTCCCAGGTGGATGTTGGGTCGTTGCATTTACCCTCTCGGTACGAGGAGGTGGAGTCTGGCTATTTCCACGTAAGGAGAGATTTCACAGGTAATGAAACTAGTGATAGAATGAACAAGGTAAATGATATATATGAATCTTCTAGCAGTGCGCAAAGTAATATAGAAAAACAATATGGTCCCCATAATTCGGCGGACGAAGCTAGGGTAGCAAGAAATGTTCGAGGTGGCCGGAGCAGATGGCGGGACGGCAACCGTCGCTCGAGGCGGTACCGTCCGACATCTGACGAACGCAGTAGAAGGGAAAGGCGGCTCCCTCGTAACAGAAAGAAAACAAGAAGAAACTTCGATAAAAAGACCAGATGGCCATCCTCGGACAGCAGAAGACGGAGAAACAAGCTTCCCAAAAACAGATATAATAGGGGAAATCGCACATACGGCAGACCGCCAAAGAGGACGTTGAAAACTGGCGGGAGAAACCGGAATGGAAGAAGGAAATTGAATTTTCCCAATAGACGTGAGTATAGACTGTTTCTAATGTATGTAGGTTCGATTCCTTCATTTTAGAATATGGTGAGGTGATACGGAACATTTTTTGCTCCTGGAACTGACACGGTATAAGTAATATGCCTAAAATCTTGTGACAAAGAGTGCAAAGCTGATGTATTTGAATCTGGAGTCATTTTCAACATGAAAATAGTTCCAAAACTGTCACTTCGTAGGCATGGAAGGGGAGGTGTGAGTGTTTTTGAGCTTGTTTAGGACTGTACATTGTTGACTATTCCGAACAGTTATTAACGGTAAGATACAGGGGTAAATATTCAAATAGAGACATTGTTAAATGTTTCTTGTTCCCTGAAATGTGTAAAATCTAGGGTTTTGAAAGCCTTAGCCCCAACGTCATCCTGATCAGGTCGTTGCTCTATATGACATGAACTATTGTTTTCCAAAAACTTTGTTTAAAAATTCACTGAATACTCTTGAGAAATAGTCCAAGGCTGGGAGGAGCACGTTTCGAGCCCCAGCCGTGCAGAAATTGGGTGTGGCTGTTGGATTTTAGTTTTGGGTGTTGGCTTTGTGGCTAAATCTTGGGCCTGTCAGAAATGTTTTATCTCGAACTACATGTAGTGTATCTTAAGGACTCAAAATTGAATAACATTAGCGCGAAGTAATATGACCTGAGCTTTTTACGATATATTTCTGCCTTAGATTCCGCAATTGTAAGGAACTAATTAGACGGTTTCCGTTGTTCCTCTTCCCGCAGACCGATTCACTTACAAGGTACAGGAAAAAATGCTTCATGGTGTTGGCATTGCACATTGAGTGCTCAAGACATCAGGATCAACATTATTTTTCATCCAGGTCCAGGTGGCAAGAGGTAAAACTATGATTATCTTCCTTGATATTTGACTGGTGGGAAGTCGAAGACTTTGGGTTTTGTTTTGGCAGTGCGATCAGTGATAAAAAATTAGAAGAGAAAATCACTAGAAAGGTTAACAGATCTTCGGGTTTGACCCAGGTATTCAAATGTCAGTTTGTCAAGTATTCAGGATATATATATATATATATATATATATATATATATATATATATATATATATATATATATATATATTGTGTATGTGAACTGTGGAACGATTTATTCAACATGTACTCTCACCAACGAACAGAAGATAACACTTGGGAAGCCTGTATAACTGCATCGTAGTTGCGGTTTGCTACATCCAACACACTAAGAGTACTCGGTGAATTAAGGAACTGGATGGGGCAAGGTTGATTCAGATGCGGTATGCAGCTGTACATAGGTATCACATTAAACTTCCTCCAGTGATACAGATGCTGCTATGATTTGATTCCAAAAGCTCGTTAGTCGGGAGGTTGTGTGAGGAGAGAGAGATGAGATACAGGCTCCACTCCATCACCTACCCGACGCTGCTAGATCATCAGGCTCTCACGAGCTCGCTCATTATCTTTGATGGCATCAGTAATTTACAAGTTTCATTTGTGCAGCTGTTATTTACTGTCATGAGTAACCTTAAATGATGCACCGCTCCCACATCTGTTATCACTTAAGGAGATCTTTCCTGCCTCGCTAGCTTGCTCACATTAGTTAATCATCAACAGTAGAGTATGATTTGTCTCTCTACCCTTCAGTTTTGGAGTTATTTAAAAAGACTTTAGCTATTTACCTATCAGTGTCTGTTCAGCAATAAATTCCGATATTCGATGACCTGATAGTAAAAATATCGTAAGTTTGCACCTTTCTCTTGCTGCTGCATATTGTTCTCTTCCCTTTTAGCATTACCTTTAGCTTTTCATCACGTTATCTTTGTCTTCCCTAACTTCTGTCTCTTCTTTTGATGTATTTTTCTTCCTCTTTACCAGTGGTCGTGCTAGCTTCCTTCTTACCGTCTTGTTCATCTTTTGTTTTCGTCTCCGTTCTCCTGGTGACCCCTTACCACAACAAGCAGCATCGTAGCTTCATCTTTGGTCGTAAAAGGCCACTCAGAAGAACGATTATGTCAGAGTAAATAACAAAGATGTGTTTGTTTAATGCAGGGAAGTCTGAAATTGAGAAGCAGACTGGGAAAAGAGAGAGGGGCTGAGGAATGATAGAGACAGAGATAGCTACTTTTCTGCACATAATAGGTTGGTTATCGCCGGATAGCAACAGTTTGTCCAAATATGAGTTTCACATGACCTCATAATCTGGCGAGCAGCTGCCTTCCATTGGCGTCGCCCCACACCCAGCAGGTGGAACGTGCCAGGGGTGCCACCAACCCTTCCACTTGCACCCACTGTCCCCTCCCATCCCCTTCCCCCCCCCCCCAAATAGTGGAGGGAACTGTCCAGGACTTGATATTATAGAAAAGGAAGTTGCCCCCCTATGGCTGGGGTCTCTAGATTCCAGTATGACAACTTTCAAGCATCATTTTAGGAAGGGAGGAAGGACGCCAGAGGGAAAGGTATTCGTGGTGGTAGGTTCGTGCCTGGAAGATCAGGTGATTTGAGGCCTGGTGGGCGCCTGGGTGGTCTGTCTGGGTTGTTGCCATGCGTGTAGGCGTGGCCAGCGGCCGCTCTCTTGCCAGAGAGGGAGGAACCACCTGGGTCGTCATGAGTGTGGGAGTGGGTGGGAGGACCGAGGTAGACTGCTTGAGTGTGGGTAGGAAGACCAAGTGGACTACTTGAGTGTGATGGGCGGGAGGAGCAAGTGCACTGCTTGAGTGTGATGGGTGGGAGGACCAAGTGAATTGCTTAAGTGTGATGGGCGGGAGGAGTAAGTGGACTGCTTGAATGTGAGGGGCAAGAGGAGCAAGTGCACTGCTTGAATGTGATGGGCGGGAGGACCAAGTTCGCTGCTTGAATGTGATGGGCGGGAGGACCAAGTGGCCTGCATGAGCGTGGGTGGGGGACGGCAATCTTATGCACCCACCACAGTGAGGTTGCAGCACCAGCCCGCCCTCCCGCCCTCCTCTGATGCAGTCCGTCTGGTGCTGAGGTCACTCACCACCTGATGATAAATATAAGGACGTGATTGTTTCCAGACATGTGTTCTCGTCCACGACCCTCCGGATGTCCAGATGGGGAGCCTCACTGTTATCTGGAGTGCTTTAGTACAAATAGTAAAGGAAAATAGGGTATCATACTGTATCCCAAACTTTGTTAGAATTCTGTGTGGTGGTTAGCAGGTGTAGCTTAGGGTAATGTCTGTCATGCTCCACCAGTGCACAGGTCAAGTCATTATGGTTATGCCAGCTGGATGGCCTGACCTTTTGTGTGTTTTGTATATTTTGCTGTGCATTTTTAACCCGGGAAATTGTCGTGTGCACGAAAGGAACTGTTGCTTCTATTTATGGTTCTTTGGTGACATTAGCCCCACCGCTCACTCTCTCAACTGCCGCATATTGACTTAACTTTACACTTTCCTCCAGACGCAGCGGTTTTCTGTTTACGTACGTTATCGTTCCCTTACCTCTGGCCTTGTCTGTTCCTCCGAGTCCCCTGCTGGTAATCTTACGTCTTGCAGATTTATTTACATATCCTTAATACCGAATGTGAGGAAGTGAAGTTCTTCAGCTGGTATTCGAGTAGTGGGTGTCGGGTGTGGCTGGAGACGGTCGGGCTGTGTGAATGTGAGCGAATGAGGCCTTTTCTTTGTTTCCTTGTGCCGCCTGGCTAATTTGGGAAACGGTGAACAAGTATGAAAGAAAATACTTTAGAAACTTAGAGATTTTTTTTTTCTAACAGCAGCGGCGATTTGGAAGAACAAACTGTGAAGGAACGGTGGATTGTATAAAGTGTAATGACGTTCAAGATTTAGTGGGATGAAAAAGGTCTAAAAGTTGGGACTCACGAGTGTACAGCTCCCTTACACACACACACACACACACACACACACACACACACACACTAGCGTCCAACGGCCGCCTCAACCATTAGGTAATCTCATAATTCATTCAGAGGCCACGACTGGGTCCGTGTGATGGTGTGGGTCTACAACTTTATCTGGCAGCCGGGTAGGACGGGGCCAAGAGTGGTGTACAGTTATCTCTCTCTCTCTCTCTCTCTCTCTCTCTCTCTTTCAGTACCTAAGAACATGCAGTGTCAACATGCCGTCTTCATGAAAGTTGATAGATGAGTCGGACACCGGGTAGTCTCTCAGCAAGGGACGAGAAGACAAGTTGTATCGGATGAATTGTATGTTCATATATATTTTTTTTTTTTCCTCTCTCCACTGCTGGTGTGTCCTTGGTGTTGAGGATGGCGGAGGTCCTGGCGACGAGGAACTTGTCAACAGTGATGAGGAAGTGGGTAGAGGCAGGCCAGGGACACGGCTGCCGCGGCTTGAGTACCTCCCTTTAGGATTATGAAGTGTGTGGGGGTCGTGTGAACATGAGACACTCTACTCCTGTGGTGTGAACAGTAAACACCCATATGTCGACTGTAGTTGTTACGTCAAAGTTCTTGTGAATAATTGTTTATTGAATTAAGTAGCCAGAGGCTGCAATGTGCAGAGAAAATTCACACAGTGTAGAGAGTGGGACTTTAAAAAAGGGGAAGAGGTTAGACAGTCACACAGACACTGGGGTGGCAGTGTATTGCATCGTTCACAAGGGCTGAAAAGGGGCGATTTTTTTTTTTTTTTTTTTTTTTTTTTTTTTTTTTTCGAACACTATGCTCTTTGGTGACTCATTGCAAGTTGGGTTCGAGGGATCAATGGTCGTAGGAAGTGCGGGGTTGCGCAAGCAGGTGCAGTAGCTTCTTTTGGAACTGTTGATTAAGGTGTAGGTGCTGGTCGGGAGGACCAGTGTGTCAAGATCCACTCGATTAGGTAGTAAAGAGGGTCCGAGGATGATCTTGCATGATCCTTTCTGAACCTTTTCTGGTAGTCCTTGTTATGTGGTGGACAGGGCGGGAGACTAAGCAGGCGGGAAAGGCATAGATGACTTTTGGATAAGTGGAAGATGTGTATATGTTCTTGAGTTCAGGCGCAGAAAGTTCAGGTGTTTGTGTCCACGAAGAACGTGGAGGTGATGGCTGGCGGATTAGATAACGTTGTCGATGTGTTCTTCCAGCTTAGTTCGTCGTCCAGAGTGACACCAAGAAGCATGAAGGATTTATGCGACGGAGGTTCATGTCCTCGAGTGGTTACACCAACTGTAAGAGTCTCAAAGATATGAGGAGTGGCCAGACAAGCCCCCCAGGCTTGCTATGTGTGTTTTTTTTTTTTTGTGTGTGTGTGTAGCGAGGGTCAAGGGTACGTATTTAGATGATGGTGTAGAGCAGTAAATCACAGCTCCGGAGATTTACTGGTGGCGGCGGCATCCTGTGGACTGGACCACACTAATATTTGCCGCAGTTGTAAAGAACTTATGGATGATTGGGGTAGACGACCTGCATGCCAAGTAGGCCGCTCCTGCCGTCCAGCTTCCAGTGTGGCCTGCTGCAGTGCCCCGTTCATTTCCCTCGTCCGAACCAACGTATAGATAACTCTGCCCCACTCCACTAGCTAAGTCCCCAGCCAGCCTATATTGTCCCCTCTACCCACTACGTTTCCCGACCGTCCCATCAACATTGTCTGCCTTCCACCTGCCAAATCATTGCCCTTGACTGTCTCCAACCGACTGCAGACTTCCCAGCCCACCTTCTGCTTAACCTGAGCTCCATCTAGTGTCGTTTCTGCACTTTTAAAGGTTCCTATCCCGCCACGTGCATTATTCTCACCCTAGTTGCACTGTCCCCGTTACGCCTGCAGCGTCGCCTTCGAATCACAGTTGTCCTCACCTGGATGGTTCTTTGGATCACCTCTCCCTCTTGATCACCAGCACGTCTGTCTTGACCCTGCCTTCCTGTCTTGCATTTATCCATACTCTGCAGCATCCACACCAGCCTGGCACCTGACCACATCTGCAGTAGTATAGTGCCGGTATAATCTACATACGCCCTACCCGCCTGCATATTTTGTCTACACCTCACCGCCGTCCTTGGCTCACCTTTATTGCCAGCCTAGTCCACAGTGTACCCAACACATTCTACACTCACAGCCCCATATCTGTATCCCCAGTACACATTTAACACGAAGAGTAAAGTAAAAGGAGGGATAAAAAGACGCGCTGTTGACATTCCGTACGACGTAGCGTGATGATGTGTGTTGCTTTGACATGGCATCGCTGGAGCCATTACTTTTGTGGTGCCGTCACTCTTTCATAGGACAAATTTTGGTAATATGTAAATGTCTTCGTCTGAGGCAAGAACACAAGGCGGGCCCCTCACAACTCTATAATATATTCGTGCATTATCGTCCACACTGTCGCTGTCTCCACAAAAGGTGTCTCCCGGTAAAGTATGAATCATAGATAATCGTGTTTCTAGACCGGTCTGCACACATACACGACAAGCCAGCCAGTGTCCTGTGCTCGGCAGGAGCCGTGGACGAAGGGTAAAAAGCCATGTTCTCCCACGAACCACAGACACACAGATACACTAGATGGGTCCTGCGGCTGAGCCTATCTGGATCAAGTTCTCTTACTCTGACCATCGCTCAGGATTCTATCCGTAGCAACATTAACATTAGGTCCCTTCATGTTAGTGCCAACGCCCAGTAGGGTCCTGTCATACATTTGGTCTTACCCAAGCGCAGCTGCAGGACTCCAGGTATTTCAGTGTCCCCAGGACCTGCGTCTCTACTGCCAGTCTCCGTCCCTCACACACACTCGTAGCTGCTGCTTCGTCCTTCCAACATGTGGACTTTATCCCGGCTGTTTGATCGGTTGTGATCCTCGCACACAAGTCGCGTTCTCCCTCTTGTTCTCAGATATTGATATAGCATCACCACTCTCATCTGCACTCGTTGTCATTCGCTGGAACGTCTCGTTTATTTCGTTTCAAGCGAGTAACAGTGATGCCTGCGTCGCCAGCTCACGTCTTCCTCGTTAGTATTTAAGATAAAATTTTGAGTCAGAGTTTAATTTAGCTTGGAAATTGCTGGGGTAGATAAGATCTTGTTGTTTTTTGTGTGTGTTGATGACTTTTTGATTGTCTTAATTGTTGCATCGTAAGTGTCCAGATTATTGTCCTTGATTTTCTCTGTGTGTGTGTGTGTGTGTGTGTGTGTGTGTGGAGGATCACACAAACCTCACACCGGTAATCTGTGGATCTTTTAATGATGATCATTGGTCCATTTGCAGGTTGTGAGGATTTTCATGACCATCCTGGTGGAAATATGATTTTCTTAGTTGAGGCATATGGCTTCTTGATTGTTTTGTTCCTCTGGTTTTCTTCTTGCTCCTGTTCCTCCTCCTCTTCATCTTCTTCCACCTTTGTTCTTTTATTCTTTCTTTCTCATTTTTACCCTGCTTTGTCCTCTCTTCACCTCAGACGGACAAATTGCACGCTATATAAGGAACACAACACTTACAGTGAACACGATGCTCATTGTGAACATAATTCACTGTAAAGACAATACAGGTTTAGTCAACGTGAAACACCTGAAAGTGGACTAAGAGGAACCGACAAGGTTCAGTTTGTACCTGCATTGACTATAGGGAACTTTAGGTGATCAGGGAACACTCATAGAAAATTTTGGATGAATTATAGTAATCGTGATGATCATGGAGCTTTGGGAACGAACATGTAAATTATGAACTCTTTGTAGTTTTATTGTAAGTAGAACAGCAAAGGTAAACACGGTCTTCGTCAGTAGATACGAGATACTGAGAGAACTTGCGAAACTTACTGGAAACCTCTGGCCTTTTTGGTGAACCTGCTTGGAACATGACGTTCAAATGGTACACTTAACATTGTTCAGTCGCGGACACAAGCCTCGAGCCCCTGATCGAAGCTGAACCGAGCCTTCTGTTTCTGCAGGCGGCGACAGAGCTTGAAACAAGCCTGACCGAAACTGTACCGAGCCCTCTGTCCCAACAGGCAGAGCCTCGGACGCTCCTGACCGAAGCTGTACTGAGCCCACACTCTTTACCGAGCCCTTTATGGGGACAGGTAGAGACAGAGCCTACGACAAGCCCGATTGTAGCTGTACAGAGTCCACAGCATAACGAGACTCCAGGTGTCGGTACAGGTTCGACCAGTGGTTTACCAAGACTTTGGTACTGCAGGTGTGTCGAAAGCTTCTGTCAGTAATTGTACTGAACACACACACACACACAGTTAAGGTTGCTCATTATATCATTTTAAAGCATTGATTTAGGATTGCGCTAACCTGTTTCCTGCATTAAGCAATAATGCATCATAAGCTCAGAGTAGCGATGCAACCTCTAATTTTACTCGTCTGACCTACTTTTTGTATATACTTGATTTCTGAGTACCATAATTTTTTTTTTCTAACATTTACGAAAACATAGCACACCTTGGCCTTAATTCGAGTTAGTAGTGAAATTTTATCTAGATTCCTGCTCCTCCGGTTTCAAAATGTAACAAGTGTAAGGCGGCCTGGATCTCATTTCAGACCTGTTAATGCGACACTTAATCTTATGCTGTTTGACATAGCGTCAAGCATCCACTCCAAACTGTATAATGTACTCGACCTAGTCTCCCGTGGAGCCCCGACGTCCTCGCAGTGTGTACTTCACTTTGCCTCTTGTAAAGTCCTGTGTCTCTCCGCGCCGCAGACCGTAATCCTCACCACACGCCCGAATCGCACTGTCCACAACTAGGCTTCCATTTTCCTCCGTTGCTGTAGCATAGAGGAGGTCCTAGTGCAGTGGTGGCGTCACTAGCCTTAGCCTTCCTCCTGCCTGCACTGCACACATACTGCGTAGCAAACACTTTAACCTCTGATTGGTGTCGCTTGGCTGTCTCTCTTCAGTTGGTTCACTCTGGGTCATTACTTGTTTTCCATGGCTACGGTTCGTCTTGGTATTCCTACCTTGATTATCGCTGTGATCCACTATATACACTGAATGATCCCCCATTCAGTTCTTCAAGTGATCCGTTTTACTGAATGCGTTATCATTGACTTCTGACATGTTGCTTTGGGTCACAATGCGAGTGAATTGTTCTGTGTTGTCATCGTTAGTGGTAGACCTGTACATGGAAGGAATATTGATGAGTAGGAGGAGATACCAGTGTTATACCCTACGCAAGATATTGCCCAAAATGTGAAGCATCTCCAAAGGTACTTGAAAATTAAGAAGACTATAAGTAAACAACCCTTTTAATTACGTATATCGTTTTCTTTCTGCGTTTTCGAGCATTATGAATCTAAACCTGTAAAAGTTGTATTCGATCTTTTCAGGCTGACGGATAAGATTTGCCCTGGGTGTTGCAGTGATCTTTGTAATCTGAAAGAGTTAAAGATTTTCAGGCCACCACATCTTTCATATTATTTTTCTTTATCATGTCGTTATTCATGTCTTTGTATACGAGATAAAGAATTCTCGGTAGAATTGGATGAAGTTTGGCTTACGTGTCAGGTATTATCCAGAGAATATTCATCTCTGGTTTGTGGAATAATGTCCAGCAGAATAGTTGCTTGCTTGCTTGCTTGCTTACCTACGATGGCGCGTGCCCTCTGGTAGATACAGTATGGAATGATAGAGAGATTATTTCTTAGGGTGAACGCAATCTCCGATGTCATGTGGATCTTGTGTGGTGAATTCGAGATTGTTTTTCTCCTCAACATTTGGAATGAAGTGTTTGGTTTGCCATAATTTATTGGGGGATTGAGAGAACTGTCACAAGGTTGAAGATAATAAGTACTGATATTTAGCATGACTTCATAAATCATAAACATCTTTGTCATTGGATTGTCGTGTCGAAAGTTGCAGATCCTCTTTTAACGTTGAGTTAGTTTCTCGTAACCTTTCACGTTACTATGGATGCAAGACTGAGAATCCCATCTTTTGTGTCAGACTGCCTACATTTTAACAGAATGACAGAAAAATAAGAAAGTGTGTTATCATCGGGAGCCAGTCCTCGTTCCCCACAACACTGCTCATTACTAAGTTTAGTATCGTCTCACAGTCAGTGTTACTGGTATTTCCTGTTCCCTTTGGAGCAACGGAGTCGCTATTCCATTTCTACTGAAGACAGGAAATAGTACTTTTTTTCCTTCCTTGAAAGTTCGTTCTTTTCGTATTTAAGTTTTCTCGACATCCTGTATGCTTCCGCCACCTTCTCAACTCATCCTGGGCATGTATACATATTTGTATTTTTTTCTCCAATGTGCAAAGTTGTTTACGCGTTTACGGTCGCACGCACTCTTATCCACAAAGAAACACAATAATATGCATGTTCTCATACATAGACTTGTACATAATCTCATATCTACAAAACTATATAAACGATGTATCATCATGTACTTAGTAATTCTAGAGTCTCTATAACGTAGGGTAAGTGACCAACAGGAATCAGCTCCGAGCGTCGACAGACAGACCTTATAGCTGAGAGCAGAGACAGATTTACCCTTTCGATATTTTGTGGGAGTTTCGACCATCTGAGTGAGCTCCGTCGAGGAAGTTAGACCCGGAGTGGCTCGTATCGGCTGATTATCTCAAAACAAACATTATAATGCAAGGAAAAAAGAGAGATGTTAACTTTAGTGGGATATGTTTACACATAAGAGAGAAATTATTGGGATGCTTTAGGAAACCACAAAGATATCAGGCATGCTGTAAATTTCTGCTGGCATTTGATTAATACATAAATGGGTATATGATGTTACATAAACGAGTCGAGCTGCATTAAGAGGAATTTTACCTTCCCCTTATTTTAGGGAAAATCTTACCATACTTTAGGGAACCCTACCTTACATAGGGGAATCTTAACTTATGATGGAGGAATCTTACCTTATACAGGGGAATCTTACCTAATAAAGAAGAATCCTGTTTTAGATTGCATCAGAATCGCTGTTAATGTTTGCACAGTCTTCTTTGCAAGGATTTTTTTTTTTAAGCCAAGGATGGAGTTATAGTTAAAAAGAATTATAACTAGTTAGATCTAGTAATGATGATCCCAAGGCGTGAATGGTCATAATCGTGCGATTTTATTGGGTGTTTAGGATGTTAAAGTATTTTAAGATATTTCAAATAATAATAGGGTTAAGTCTATAGAATATAGGTTAAGGTATTTTGGTACTATGACAGTAGAGTAGAGTAGAGTAGAGTACATCTTTAACATGATACTGTTCAAGTCTACATCAGTAGGTTGTTTCTGTCTACACCAGATAGTTAGGTGCGTCTACATCAGCAGGTTGTGTTCAATATCACAAGGATGTTTTTAAGTCTACAGAATGATAAATAAGGTATGAGATGGACATCACGATGGAGTATATTTTTCAAGATGACAGCGTGGCATAGGTTAAGAAGTGATATTGGGGTAAAATTATGTCATTAGGATGACGATTGTATTTGAAATGTAGAATTACAGGAAGACATACCTTAACATTAGGGTGATGGTATTGTGTATTTACAATGACAGCATGATTGTATGATTAATGTCTTTATAATGATTATAAGTACTTTTCTAGAGTCGAGGATGATAAGTTCAGTATTCGTTTTGGTCTACATGGAAATAATAAAGTATAAATCAATCATTAGGATGATGAGATATAAATGTTTATGTCTCCAGGATGATTGTAATGCATGTATTGTGCTTTTTACTGTGGCAATAAAGGAAAATCAGATTTATATGATGATAGGGGGATATATTAAGCTTGTCGCAATGTAATATACATTTTTAAGTATAGGAATTTATTTTGATCTTCAGAATGATCGTGGTGTATATTGTGGTCTCCAAAGCACATTCGATATACACGGGGTTTTTATGATGTTTGGGCAGTGTGTAATCTTCACTACGATAGCTATTATACGTGGTCACCACTTTTGATATTGGACGTATATACGGCCTTGAATATATATATAAATTCAGTATATATATATATATATATATATATATATATATATATATATATATATATATATATATATATATACACTCATATATAAATACTCGTATATATATCGTTAGGATGTTGTCCAACTGGCGGGAGAAAGAGATAGGGCCTCACCAGAAGTGCTCCGGCCAGCGTCTAGTAACAACGCACTTGACGTACAAGTGAGGAATGTGACACAGTTTGTCGCGGTGATGCCATATTGTCAGGCCTCTCCCACAGTTTCCACCGCCCTGTAGCGTCATGGTAGCTATTTACCAGGTATCGTATAGTTTTCCCCCAGATGAACGACTTCACCGTCTTATTTTATTTCCCAGAATTGTACAGCGCCTTGGCTGGGCAAGTACACGGCTTGCCGTTAGCCGAGCGATAAATTATTGATTGGTTTCTCCAATGACTGGCTTTTTCGAAGGTTTATTCCAAAAATTTAGGTAAAAGTCGACTTAAAGGGGAGGGAGCAGGGACCCGGAAATCCTCCCCTCCTGTTTTTACTTTTCCAAAAGAAGTAACAGAGAAGGGAACCAAGTGAGGATTTTCCCTGGAAGGCTCAGTCCTCTGTTCTTAACGCCGCCTCGCTAACGCGGGAAAAGGCGAATATTATATATATATATATATATATATATATATATATATATATATATATATTATCCCATGGGATAAAGGAG
>JAYMFT010389540.1:0-19813 GCA_038088735.1 Panulirus argus | reverse complement strand
AGGAAGTAAGACCAGCAATCCTGACATGGAGAGTGTAGGATGGTTCCGGGCACCACTTTAATGCTCCTCAGTCAGGAAGGTAGTACCACCCTGGGCAGCTGTTGTCAACAACCTACTACCTGCTTCAGAAACATTTGAAGGCACACACAACCACCAACTGTAAACACAAATATGAAAATGTGTGCGCTCTTTTTTAACCTCTTAAACTTCCTCTTGACCTCCTGCTGATATCTCTTATACCTTTACCAATCATCTACACTTCTTCCCTGTAAGTACTATCCATATACCTTTCTTTTCTCTTTTACAAACAACTATACCATGTCATCCCATCACTCACTACCCTTTCTCAACTGCTCACCTCCCACCTTACACATGCCACACACTTCTCTTGCAAATGCCAGCACTGCTTTCCTAAACACCTCCCATTTCTTACCTACTCCCCTCTTGTTTACTTTCAAATTCTGCCATTCAGCACTAAGTATCTCCTGGTATTTTGTTAAGTCTCTTTTTCTAGCTCGTTTACTTTTACCACTCTATTCTCACCCACATTATTATCTCACATCCACCAGGTAATGATCACACACCTCACCAGCTGCCCCTCTAAGCACATTCACATCCACGAGTCTCTCTTTTGCATGCCTATCAATTAGTATGTAATCCAACAATGCCCAATGACCATCATTCCTACTTACATACACTTGAGTATGTCCCTCTTTTTAGAACAGTTATTTCCAATCACCACCCTTTATTCAGCACACAACCTCATTTGCTGTTCATCACTTCCATTTACCTTACTGAATATCCCATGCCCCCAAAATCATACCCTTAACTGACATATTACTTACCTTCACATTTACAGCATCCATTACTTTATACATCATCAAAATCATCATCTAAACTGCTAACACTACCTCAGCTGCTCCCAAAACACTCATTTCTCATGATCTTTCTTCTTATACCCTGGTGCAGGAGCACTTATAATCACCCATCTCTCGCTGTCCACTTCTCCGTAAGTGCTGCCCATATAACTCTCTTTTCTCTTTACTAGCAACCTTACTTCATCATCCCACCAATTACTAACCTTTCTCACCTGCCTACCTCCCATCTTCTGCATATCACATGCTCTTTTCACACATGCCAGCACTGCTTCCCTAAATACCATCCATTCCTCATCAACTCCCCAAGCTTTATTTACATTCACTTTTTGCCATTCAACACTCAGTCTCTCTGAGGGCTTCTTCTTCACACTCAAGTCTCTTTCCAGGTTCATGTACTTTCACAATCCTCTTCTGCTATTTTCTGAAAAACTCGACAAGTGTGATGTAATCAAGGGTGTTTAATTTGCTTATGAATGGGGTGGTTTGGGAGGTAAATGTAAGAGACTTGAAATGAGGAGCAAGTATGCAGCTTTTGAGAGATGTTAGGGCCTCGGAAGTCAGTCAGTTGTTGCCTGCTGATGATACAACACTGGAGGCAAAAGTTGGTGACTGAGTTTGGAAAAGTGTGTGAAACAAGGAAGTTGTGGGTAAAAGTGAATAAAAGCAAGGTTTTTAGGTTTAGCAGGGTTGATGAACAAGTCAGTTAGGATGCGAGTTTGAGTGGAGGTAACTTGGAGGAAGTAAAGTGTTCTAGATACCTTGAAGTGGACATAGTAGCCAATAGAAACATGGAAGTGGAAGTGCCTCACAAGGTGGGTGATGAGGCAAAAGTTGCAGAAGCACTGAAAAGTATGTGGAGAGAGAGTAAGTTACCTGGGAAGGCAAAAATAAGTATGTTTGATGATATAACAGTCCCAACAATATCATATGGTTGTGAGGCATGTGCTATAGATATAGTTGTGTGGAGGAGGGTGTGTGTTGGAAATGAAATGTTTGAAGACAATATGTGGTGTGAGGTGGTTTGATCAAGTAAATAACGAAAGGGTAGGAGAGACGCATGGTAATAAAAACAGTGTGGTTGAGACAGCTGAAGAGGATGTGCTGATATGGTTTGGACACATGAAGAGAATGAGTGAGGGAAGGTTGACAAAAAGTATATATGTGTCAGAAAAGGAGGGAACAAGGAGAACAGGGAGACCAAATTAGAAATGAAAGAATGGAGTGAAAAAGACCTTGAGCATTTGGGGGCTGAACATGCTTATGTTTAAGAGCCAGAATGAATAGGAACGACATGGTAGACTGGGGTCAATGAGCTGTCAGTGCACTGAATCAGGGCATGTAAAGCATCTGGGGTAAACCACAGAAAGGTATGTGTGGCCTGGTTGTGGATAAGGAACTGTGGTTTCAGTGCATTACACACAACTGCTACAGAATGGATGTGAGCAGATGTAGCCTTTCTTCATCTGTTCATGGTGCAACCTTGCTAATGCAGGGAAATTGCAACTCAGTATAAAAAATTTAATAATACAGGGAGATATTGCAGATTCCAAATAAAACAACTAAAGAGTTATTCAAATACTGCATAATAAAGCTTTTTATATATTCAAAATAAAGACAAACGATAATACCATGCATTCAAAAGGTGACTTTTCATCAATGCCGTAACCACAAGCAAGCAGAGTCTGGTAATATCACAAAATGCTGCATAATTTTCTAATACATTTGTTTGTTTTTGAATTTTGAGATAAGGGAAATTTCATCTTTTACCTACCCAGCAAATTGGAGACATAGCAGCACTGTAATTCCAAGGGCTAATCTGTTTTTGAAGTATCTACCCTTATAGTGAAAAATGGCAAACGATGTCTAACACTTCAAGTCAACAAGCATGATGAATATGAATCACAGTCATTGCACATAGTAAATAAGGCTTAGTGGGAAGAGCTGTAAACATTGACACTAACTAGCAGTGTTAAGGACCATTGTATAAATATAAACCTTTAAGAAGCTTTGATAGTGGGCTGAAATATGATGGCTAAAATTATATGTTTACCAGTTACTACAATATGTAATCGTTATGGGTGATATTGGAGATACCAAATATAGGAGCTTTAGACTTAAATGTTGAATAATAAAGATTTTCCTATACTCCAAACAAAAAGAAAAGATAATACTAACCTGGCATACGAAAGTCAATGGTGTATGCGTTTCGAAGTCGCCATTCTTTTATTGTTGTTGAGCACTTATTTGGCCCCTCAATCAAAACTTCAGCATCACTTTTCTTTATCAAAGGATCTTTTAGTAAGATATACACTTGCTGCTGCATCTGTAAATAAATGTACTTTGAAGGACAAATGATTCTTTTTGCTTAGCCCTTGTGTACTTCATGTCTGCTGGTAAAATTCTAAGTTCTTATCAATAAAATGCTACAGAACCTAAACTAAATGAATATCCACCTACAAAAAAAAAAATTAACAAGCTATGTGCCTTTGCAGTAATGTTGGTATGTAAACTAATATTCATTTAAACTTCTTCAGTGTTGTGTTACAAAGATGACATAAGGGTTGACAAAAAGTGGAGAAAGGGAAGGGTGAATGTGAATGTCAATCTTAAACTTCCAAAGACTGAAAAAGATAATGACTTCTCCATTACATTTAGTTTCCTTTCATTTCATTATGCTATTGTGTCTCTTACAGTATTCATGAAAAAACTGTATGAACGAGTCTTTGGTCTTGAATGCAAAACAAAGAGAAGAGATGATATGTTAGAAATGAAATGCCTCAGGATTATGTGTTGTGATGTAGGGTGATTATGTAAGGAATTAGTATAAGTGAAAGAGGTGGTACTAAATGCAGCTCTAAGAAACCTAACCAAGGTGTGCTGAAATGGTTTGGGCATAAAGAAAGAATAAGCAAGGATAGACTAAGAGGATCTATGTGCCAGTTGTGAGGGGAGCACGGGGATGGAGAACACCAATAATGAGATAAATAGATGGAATACAGGTGGCTTTGGGGTATCAGAACCTGAACATTCAGGAAGGCAACACACTATAGGTAGGCTGAACCAGGGTTAAGCTAATGATGGTATGTTCTGGGTTTATTTCATTTTATCTATAATCACCATATGATGATGGTATAGAAGTACCATCACTGTTATATAGACATCAGCTGTGGGCCTTAAACAAAAGTGTAAAGAAGAGGGTGAATGTATTGGAAATTAAATGTCTGAGGACAATAAGTGGTGTAAAAAGGGTTGCTCCAACAGGAAATGATGAGTATGAGAGAAGTGTGGTAGTAAGAGTGTATATCCACCTAAAAGCATCTATGATGAGATTTAGCCAAAATGGCAGGGCGAAAACTAGAGCAAAGCACATATCATGCATCTTGATTGATGTATGAAACAATACTCAGATGCCACCTATATTACATAATTATCAATTCTTGATTCACCTGGGACTGATTTAAACCACACATCAAATTTCCTCTTAAATGTTTCTGTTGTTGCTCCAACAATATTTCTTATTTCCTTACTAAGCTGTTATATATATTTTTGTATGCTTTATCTTTAGCATGTTCCATGGTATTCTTGAAGATTTAAAAACTCTGTATCTTCCCTGATCTAACACATTTTTTAATTCACTGCCATCAATAGATTACACAGTTCAACAAAATTTTAACTTTCTTTTTGTCCCACAAACTAAAATAGGTGTACCTTATAGTACTTTTATGCTGAATTTTAATATCTTCTTTAATTTTTCTATCAGGCATGGTTTTTAAGTGACAATGCAATTAAATTTCAAAATAAGTGTAGATTACTCATTCATAAATAAGGCTGGTATTACACATAAAAAACTTACCTCTAAAATGTAGAAATGTACAATTTTTGGCTATATTTGGCCTCAAGAACATCCCTCCTTAGTGTCCAGCAGTATTCAGCCAACGAAGAGGGGTTCCACTTTCCTTGATACTGCTTTTCCATGTCCAAAATGCTCGGGTGAAATCTTTTGCTGTACTCATCACACTGACTGCCCCAAGATTTTCCAGGAAAAAGTGTAAGTGCGAGTCCAAAAAGTGGATTTTCATACTCATATTGCACCCCAGAGCTTTATAAGAGGTCAGTAGATCTTTTACAATAGCACAGTAATTTTCTGATCTGTGATCCCCAAAAATCCTTTGCAAACTCTCTTAAATGATAGCAATGCAGTTTTTCAACTTCATTTAGCTCTTCATCGAACTTTTCATCTCAAAGCAGTTCCCTGATCTGTAGTCCTACAAAAAATACCCTCCTTGATTTTTGCATTGCTGATTCTGGAAAATTTATTATTCAAATATGTGAATCTATGGCCAGTTTTATCCATACCCTTGACGGAGTTCTTCATCAACCCAAGCTTAATGTACAAAGGAGGCAGACAAATTTTCTCAGGATCAACAAGAGGTGGATTAATGACATTCTTCTTTCATGGAGTCAAGAGTGTTCATTTTGGCCACACTTTCTTTACATAATGATTTTTCTTGTCCCGGCTGTCCCACTCACAGAGGAAACAACAGAATTTCATGTAACCAAGTTGCATTCTGAGTAAAAGTACCACAACCTTTAGGTCACCACATACATTCCACTTAAAGTACCCATACTTAATTTTTTTTCAAAAGCAGCTTCATGTTACCATATGATTCCTTTATGGTAGCTGCATGAGCAAGAGAAATGGAAGGGAACTTATTTTCATTGTGAAGTAGAACTGTTTTCAAGCTTACTTTACACACTTTCTCAGCATTATGTAGATGGGGCATTAGCATGACACTTGAATATAAAAAAGCACAATCTGTCAACAGAGCGGAAAAGACACTATTTACACACTGAGTTCTAGCCTGCAACTGAGAGAGAACTGCTACTCAAAAGTGGGCACTGTTTGAATGTCCCAGCATTTCCAGTTGTTTTTGCAGGCCCCTGGTGACTCACTTATCTAGGCTTGTGCTTTCAAAAAGAAGCTATTGCACTTCACAAACATTGAAAATAGCTGTGTTTGTTAAACTTTTTGTTTCAAATACTCCGTAGAGCACTGGTACATATATATACTGTACGTAATGATATGCGAGAATGCTGGAACAAAAAACTAAAGGTGATATAGAAATTCTGAAAACATTTTTGGATTTGACATACAAAAATACTTAAGAAACAGATATTTTTCCTTGGGACAAAATTTTGTTGACCAGAGTTATCATTTATCTTCTTCTAGGTCATATAGACTATATAGTTAAGAGAGCTGAAAAGGGTGTACTGAAATCGTCTAGACATATGGAAGAGATGAATGAGGAAGGGATGACTATGAAGGTATACATATCAGAAGTAAAGGGAACAAGGAAAAAGAGGAAACCGAGGAATACATGGAAGAATGGAGTCAAAGGTGCTTTAAAGGCTCAGGACCTGAACATGCAGAAAGATGTGAGATGTGCAAGGGATACAGCAAACTGGAGCGATGTGATTTAAAGAGAACAATATGGTCAATGGGCTGAAACAGGGTGTATGAAGTGTGCAGGGGAAAGCACAGAAAAGTCTGTGGGTCCTGACTGTGGATGGGGTGGCCCTGGGATTGGTACACTATGTATGACAGCTGGAGAGAGGAGGTAAGCAAATGAAGTCATTTCTTCATTTGTGTCTGGTATTAAATTGTTGACACAGGATAAGGCAAATAAGAATGAAAAAAATATATATTACCAAAGAACTATTTTTCTATTAAAGAGAACTGGTTTTACCCAGGACCTTTCCAAAAGCTCCTGAAGCCCAAAGCTGAGCTGTTCCAGGAGCAAGGATATGTAGACTTCTTTGGAGTGAAAAGTTCTTTGATAATACTATACTCCATGAGATACAGCCTCATCAAAGGAGGCTTTTCACTCATAGTGTATTCTCGAGCAGGTGGATTCACGTGACAGCAGCCTTTGGTTTCAGTACATTATACATGACAGTTAATGCTTGTTTGTGTACTAATAAAGCCATTACTCCAGTCACTATCTTGCTAAAGTAATCAAAGTAATTAAGTATCAAAAATGAATTTCAAACCAAGGAAGTATTACACGTAAGAATGCTATTTATTCATCTTCAAAATTATGCAACTAGATGAAAAGAAGTATTAAGAAAAAAATTTCATGATGAAATCTAAGAATGGTAACTAAAGAGGTTTGCAAACCAATTTGAGACAATAATTTGTGGTATAAACCATACGCAGCTACAAGGAAGATAAGTGATACAAAGAAATATGTTTAAAAAAGTGTCAGATGTCTGCACAACTATAAAAGCAGTGAAACCTATCCATAACACTTTCACAAAACCCCTATCATAAACTTTCTTTATACTGATAAAAGCTACATACAATTAATTTTCTTTCACAAGTATTTCTGCACGAATTCTTCCAGGCAAACAAGGAGATGGAATCTGATACAGATACTAATAACACAGCACTGTCAAATTACATGGGTCAGACAGCATAGGAGAATAATGTGGATTTTGAAAATGAAAAATCTTTTATCTCCAAAGTAGGATCCCATTAGCATATATTTTTTGGTTGTCTTACCCTGACCTGCCTTTCCATCTTTCTTTTCAAATTCCCCTCTTTATTTAAAAGAAAAACTTTTCTTTGTACCTATCATGACCACCTGATCATGATTAAGCAGTTAGGGAAACAGTTAGCAAAGGGTGAGAGAAAGACTAGTGTTTCCTCATCGCATATACTGAGGGATGGAAGGTCCTGACCCATATATTCTTGAAGAATATATCTCCTGCTCGGAAGGAAAACACATCAGAGAGGAGAGGTTTCTCAATTATTAAAACCTGAATCTCTTTTGTTTTCAAAATTCATACATATAGACAAAATGTACATGGCATATTTTGTTGCAAAAAGATGTCTAGAAAGTATTAAGCACTAGAATAAGCTACTATTATCATTATACATTAGACTCCCCATTAAATAGCATCATTGGGAACTTGATAGTGTTGCTTAAATAAATTTTTCAGATATGAGATATTAAAAACTGACAAATGGAAAATACAGAAAAATAGTAATGGTGCTGTATTTACTGCAAAACAAGAAAATAGTTTATTGAGTTACAAGAATATATACAGGAGCTCCTCAATAAATGTATTATATGCATTCCTGAATATTGTTGCTATAAGTGAAACTAACTTAAAAGAAGCTAACTTTACTTTAATGTTACATATACATTCCTGTGGAATGTTTCTGGACATATTTCCTCACATATGCTGTTCTTTGTGTTGCTTAAAGACACTAAAGATTATCATAATGAATGGACAATTTGTTTCAATGTTACAGATTAAAACTCAGTGCACTCTATTATCATAATAATGCATTCAGTTTCAAGTCAACACTCAAAGAGTGGAAGACTGCACAGGCGGACTGCCATGCCATTGTTGTTTATATCAAACCTCGATCCATGGATAGCAAAATGTTATGTGAATGACACAATGTTTGCATTCAAAGATCTTTCAAAATGTTGAACATTTTAAAGTACCTCTAATACATGAATACCTATTTATTAATGTCTTCATTCTATTATGCATGGAAAAGTATGTGGTCTACATAAATATTAATTAAAATATAGTACCACAAAAGGCACAAAAGTCTTGTGAAGTGGTTGTCTGACAATTTCAGAGTTTATGTATGATCATTTATGAGAGAAAATTAGGCAACAATATGCATAAAGCATTTCATGTATTACCATTCAAAACAGACTGTCTCTGTATGTAGAAGGAGTATTTAACTGATTCAAATATAAATTTTACATTTGTAATGCACCTGTCAGTGAAAAAAATGGATTGGGGAGAAGTACAGACCATATCGAATCTAGGATTGTGTTAAAGCAGGTCTGGAGATAAAGAAAATCATCTTATTGCTGTCCAGTTATGGGGTTTCATAGGAATTATCAATTCATTACTTATCCATCAATTTCGTAAATTTAGTCAAATTAAACATTCTCCAGATGGATAATTTTTCAAATAATTGCAGGAGAAAATTTAATGGTACTGTTGTTTGGGGTCTTTATCCATAAGGATAAAACCAATTGGTGCCGACGTTTTGGATTTTCCAGTTAAACAAGTCACCGATAAACGGGAGATCATTGTTATTAAAAAAAATATTGTTTTACTTCTGACTAACAGTTAAATGCTATTATATATCAGGAATATATACATCACTGTTAAAAAATATTGTTTTACTTCTGACTGAGCACTAAATGCTACTATATATACTTTTGATTCATTTTACAAGAAAAATATATCCATAAGTCTAAAAATAGCCACCAAGAAAACATAAATTTCATCTCTAGTTGTTGGATGTCACTTGTTTCTTCCATTTTTCTGTACCCAGGATTAGGTTCTCCAAATCTGTTATTCTCATTTACTACTAAATAAACTTGTTCATTATCACCAAAAATGTAAAAAAACTGCCTAAACTGGCGTGTGGATCAGGTGCCAATATGACAGCGTTAGTTCCTAGATAAAGAAATCACTAGGCAGGCTGAATAAGAGCAAGAGTTGACTACAAATCTATCTAACCCAGAGCATCAAGAGTGTCAGAGTCAAACCTGGCCTCATCATCAGCAATACTATCTCTACTGTTATCTCTGTTTGATTTTCCAATATCTGCATATTTATTAGCACTACCACAGACTTCAATGCTCAGCATTTTCTGTGGATAAAAATTCACAGAAAAAATGAGCAAACTGCAGGAATCTTCAAAGATGTTGTTGTCTGCTATGAAATATACAACTGAGTGTGTTGTCAACTACTGATTAAAATGTCAATAAGCTCACACATAAGTTTACCTGGACAGATAATTTTCAGAACACAAACATCCCATGTTAAATTTGGGTACTAATTCTTTACACAAAAGCTTAGAAAGCTTAGCTCGAGAATAGTTGGGAATACATGGCAAGGCGTTATAATTTCCCACCTCCTAAAGACAGGTCAGACTAAATATGGTTTCTAAGATGCCAATTTCAACTAGAGCTCCTTCAAGGGGGTGGCCATGGTAATAAAGTCTCCATAACTAGTGAACCCAAAGCTGCTTCTTAGCCTTTAATGCCTAACACTCAACAGGCCACTGGCAGAGGGCAAATCTGACACAGTGTTTGCCGAGGCTCCTACCTAATGTTCCTACAGAGTACTTCTACCTAATGCTCCTGCATACTACTTCTACCTAATGTTTCTACCTAATGCTTCTGCCTAAATTTCCTACCTACTACTTCTATCCACTGTTCCTACCATTTTGCCAAAATGCAGGGATAGCTTACCCCCAGGAAATCCAGTTACAGAGAATGATCTGTGTAAGTTAAGTTTTGTAAAGTGTTATGTATAAAGAGGAGAGATAGTTTGTTTGTAGACGGAATGCCAGTAGTCCACATGTGGGTGAGACAGAAAAGAAAGACAGCAAACTAGGTCAGAGTGCAAAATGACAATCACTAAAGTTCTCACTCACTACACAGCCATCACAAGCCCTTCCAATACCAAAGTAGGTAGTACCAGTAATATGATTCATCATCTAATCAAGTTTGTATCTAATATGTCAATGACAGATAAACCTCAGCACAAAATGCTTGAAAAAGACAGAACTGCAATTGAATAGTTCTCATGAGAAGTGCTTTTGCGAAAATGAAGAAATATGTTAGTTTGTGAAGCACCACTGCTGAAGCTTTATGACAAGCCGTTGATGTTTCAGGATTTGCACTACTTCACTTTGGGGATGACAAAGTATGGCTTCTACAGGACAAGGCAATGAAAATATTCAGTGCCTTTCATCCTCTTACCAAGATGGACTGTGGTTGTTACCTGGTTTAAGTGGTATATTACTTGGATTATGCCTATGCATTACCACAGAGAAAGCAAGTCACTGTCATTTCCCTTGTCATAGGCTAAATCCTGCTAAAAGGAAGCAAATGTCTGTAACCATCATGCATATACCCCTCTGTCTCTTATAGAAATAAAGTAACTTTTAAAAAGTTCATTAAAAAAGTCTATTTAGAAGGTTAAAATGCATTCTGATGTATAATCTGCAGAGAAAATATCAGAAGAAATTTTCTGCAAGACACCCTTCAGACAAGATAAAACGTATTCTGTGTAAGCACAATATCAAATCAAGAAAATTCATAAATTTAAATAATCTTACAAACGTTTTTCAAAAAACAAACTATCATTACCATGTTTACTTTGCGAGGCGTAACCTTGAACCTTGCAGCTCTTTCATCATTGTATCCTTCATAAACTTCACAGCTATTGAGGATATTGATGCTCTCCGATAAAACTTCACATATGAAATCCAGATCCATATTTCGAACCTTGAGACGATGCCAGTCATTGTAGGAATACAAAGCTGAAAAGATATTCAACATCAATATTCAGTTTTCTATGGAGAAACTCATTTCTATATTCCAGCAAAGGATGCTTAGAAACCATTTCTAGCAATGTACCTGATCAAGACAATCAGACCTTCAGATAATGGTTAAAATAACAACAAAAAACAATATCTAACAACTATAAGCAACTATTTTCCCAAACCAACCAACCACAGCCTGAGAATAATTTTGACATAAACTGCTACTGAAAGTAACAGTCATGCAGCTGTAGGCCTGTATGCCAGATGGCAGCCAAATACAGATTGAACACAGACAACATGCAGTGGAATGAACGGTAGCTGTTGTTTGTGATTCTAACACATCTTTTGTCACAGTACAGAAATAAATCTTTTTAAAAAAAACAGTTCTTCTGTACTCAACAATGATTAAATGGGGCAGCCAAAATGACTACATTTAGCAAAAATAAACGTTCAAAGATTCAGACTTCTGAATTTAAAAAGTGACCTTAGTTTAGAATCATATATCTTGTTTAGAAACCCCAAGGTAAGTGGTTCCCACAGGAAGAGGTTATGAAGTCTTCCTAGAGGGACCTTACTAAGAGATCCTTAATAATCTGCAAAACAATTGTACTCTGCATATAGTATATCATTTCAGTTGGTGTAAATTCAAGTAAAATCATGACTTCTTAAAGAGAAAGTAATCTTTCCTCATTACTGTATTTATATCCCTTAATAATACCTAATGTATACATTGCTATTTGCTTTAGTATGCCAAAAACATAAGTTTGTGTTATGCAAAGCTCTTCCTAAAGTCAAAGCAACAGATACAACAACTTCTGGGTAAGTGCCATTGAATCAGAAGCTCTTAGGGCTCAGAGATTGATACCATCTTATCAGTCTTTTTTTACATATCATATTATAACTGTTTTTTCTCTTAGGAAATCTGATATCAAATACTTCCCTGAGGAGCAATCCTGAAGAAATGGAAGTCACTATTATGAATAACTTTAAAGAGAAATAACAATGTTGCATTCTACAAGTACAAAAAAAATGCTGGATGTTTGGAACCAGGATGGCACTAGATTTTTTTTAAACTCTTCCTTTCTTAATATGCATGAAAAAAGTTTTTTTCTTTTCAACAGACAAGGACAAAAGTCCACATCAAGGCCGGGCCTTAACCGAAATATAGAGAGAATCATGAAGTGGAAAAAGAAAAGACAAAGGAAAGTATTTAATAATTTTCAAGAAAGTGAAAAACCTGTCTTTTGAAATGTGCTATGTCACAGTTATTGGGAAAGACATGAAAAGGTAGAGAGTTCCAAAGCTTCAATGCACAGGGAAAGAAGCAGGCATCAAACCGGCCCACCCTTAAGTTGCCGATGGCCACACAGCAATCACATGATGCAGCACCTTGCCGAGTATTGTGTGGTCTAGCTAGTGATGTAGACACACAAGCTGCCAGCTCTCGGGAGCAAAAATCAAAGCAATACCAATAGAAGAAGGAAAGTGAACTAACATTGTGGCGTAGGGCAAGAGGGTCAAAGTCTGGAAGTCACCCTGGCACAGTTTATAAGTCGAACTGCTTTCGTCTCAACTCTGTCAAGTAAGGATGCAGAGCTAGAACCATCAAGCATATCTTAGAAGACTTCTAAATTGCTCCCTTAAATTTCTGCACATTTGCACCTTCATTTTAAATGTAAGTGTAGAAGGCTTGCATTTTAATAGTGAAAGCTGATTTAAAGAGGAAAAGTAAAAATAATTCCAAGGGCTTTATGATGACTTCTTACGTTCAGTAACAGGCTACAACCCACAGGCCCACATTTGCATCATAGTTTGGCCAGTCTGGTATACCTTGAAAATGCTTATCAAAGGGTTTCTTAAACTTCTCGACTGTACACTCCATATCATTTATGATGTCTAGTGGTAATGTAATGAATAGCCTTGGACCTTGGATATTTACCATTTACAACAAGCTGTGATAAGTTAGTTTAAAGTTGTATATCTTTCTTCCAGATTTACTGGCTATTCCCATCTTACATGTTTTGTGTTATAACACTATCATTACATTTATATAATGTTTAACAAAGATGGTGGAAGTGATCATGGAAAGGGTAGTAACTGTGGTATTGGCAGAGGAAATGGCACAGGTAGTGGCAGTGGTGGTAGCAAAGGGTTGGTATATAGGGAAGCAAAAGTAGTGGAAGCTGGTGGCAGAGGTGTAGTAATTAAATGTTTGTACTCTACAGGGTATGAGCTCTACATTTGTGGGTCCCCATCTTTTAAACTTTCTCTACTGTTATACACCATTTCACCAACCTGCTGTCCACATTCACAGTCTCATAATTTAAATTATTCCATTCATCCACCATTCTAATATAATAAAAGTATTTCTATACATCTTTTCTAATAAGCATCTTGCTGAATTTCTGGTTCTGGCATAGTTGATCTATACATGCAGCTTTCAAAGAACTGCTCCCTGTCAACATCACCAATCTAGTTTAAAAACTTAAGGATTATGATAAGGTCACTACTTACTGTTCTCTCTTCCAGGTGAACAAATTCAAGACCACTAGCCTTTCTCTGTAACTCACATCTCTTAATTCTTGTACCATCTTTGTTGCCCTCCTAATGAAACTTCTCTCTCAGTTCTTTGTACTTCTTTAAGTGTAACTACCAAACTTGAAAAGTATGTTTTAGTTTTGGCTTAATGTAAAATATTAACAGCTTTAACTGAATATTTCTTATCTATGTACTTAAAAGCAATTATAATATCTGCCAGCAGACAGTCTGTCTCCTTTACTATTCCCCAAAGATGGGACTCTGGAGACAAGTTAGGAATGATGTTCACTTTCAAGTCCCTCTCATTGAGAGATTCTTGCAGCTTATTTCCTTCTACATTATATTCATAATGATGACTTTTTTCAGAGCATCCTAAGGGAGAATTTCATCACCCACATGTCAGAACAACTTTGGAGTTTATCAAGGTACACTAATAAGCTAATACAATCCAACTCTCTTTTCATGTCCCTTATGACCTTGGCATCTTCTCCAATCATATTTTTCAGGATGGAATCCAATCTTTGTGGCAAGTCATTCATATAAATCAAGAACACTGATCCCAAAAGAGAACCTGCAGCAAGCCAACTGTGACCTTAGACCATTTCAAGAGGGCTCCTCTGATATGCATCCTTTTTACCTTGCACAAAGAAAATTTTCCATCTATCAAAAGAGTCTTTTCCTTATTCCCATCAGAAGATCCAACTATATTACCAACTTCCTAAGTACCAGTGTCAAATATTTTACCTGAAGTAGTCTTCAGAAGTCTTCTATCTCCACATCTCAGACTGAGATAAGCTGCTCAGCTGGGTCATTGGTTGACTGAGCTGTTGGAAACCATAGCCTTCATGCCCACATAACCATCCCCAGCCTGGTTGGTCTGGTGCTCTTTATAAATAATTAACCAAGACTTCCTTAAATTTCTCCTTGGTGCATACCAAAATTGTTTCAGGCACTATGCTGAACAGCCTTATGCCCTGGATGTTCATGGTATTCTCTCTTTTGTGACTATCACACATTTTTATTTTAGGGTTAAAAGGCCTCTCATGTCAACAGGGTATCATTGTTAAGTGCAGGTGGGGAACCATGCCTTCTAAGGTCTTCCAAGAGTAAAAAATTATATATATCTCACATGGTATATATCTCCCATCTGTGAAGAACATCATAATTGGTTTCTTCTCTCTTGCTTTGAAGGTCTGTTTACTGGTAGTCCAAATACAGAGAATCCATCCATCCTTCTTATTTTATCAAATGGAACTCACTGTCCCATATCAATAAAAGAGATTTGTTAAATATGACATCCTTTCCCTGATACTGTGTTGCCTCTCACTTAAGTTGCTTCTTGTCGGTAAAAAGTTGTCCATTTGCTTTCTGATAATTTTCAGTACTTTACAATCCAGGCTTCTTGGAGAGACTGGTCTGTAGCTCAGAACAGAGGTGACAAGAGTATAGCTCAGGGTAGTAAAGGTGACAGAGGGGATGACTGTATGGCACAGGTGATGGTGGTGACAAAGTTTTGGATGAGAGAGGGATTGACAGAAGTGGCTGGGATAATGGAAGTGGGTGGCAGAGATGGTGGTGGCAGTAATGACAAAGGGGTGCCACACAACATGGCAGGGGTGGCAGAAATGCTGACAGCAAAGTGGGTGGCAGAAATGGTGGAAGAGGTGATGCTAACTGAAGATGTGGTGGCATAGGGGAAAGCAGATATGGGCATGCCTTGCCTCAGGGAAAACACATTTGGAATATCTGAATGAAATCCATTTAGTAGAAGTGAATTTCCTGTTCAAAAACTAAATACTTTACAATTATATCAGTTATCTTGATCTCAGACCTTCTGATGTCAAAATCAAAAGGATTCTCTCTTGTTCTAAGGGAAACACACGTGCATGCAAAGTCATAATTACATACATCCTGCACAACTTAAGTTATTATGCTGAAATAAAACCATCTTCATGTACAGCAGTGACCTAGATCTTTGATCTTTAAATCTTAAAAAATCAATTGGATACTTTCTCCTAAGGAAATCTCTCATACTAAGGAGTTGATGAAATTCACAAAACTGAAATCATCCCTCATCATTTTCATTGTTTTTAAGTTAGATGAGACGGAACAGGCAACTGAATGCCCAACTCTATGCCACTTCATCAACACTATTTATATAACCTAACCTAAACCAGGCACCCAGTTAAATGACCAGCTCAGAGGGGAGGAGAAACAGCTGACTGGTCTCTGAACCAAATACCATGACCAGGATTCAAACTTATGTGGGCTCAACCCCAAGCGGCCCATGAATGCATGAGGATCAGGAACGCCAATTGCTACACCAATGAGGTCCATCAAAATACCATTTGACCCAAAATAGAGTCACTGAGACATCAGGACAACCCACTTTTGGTTGGACATTTGATTGTCTGATTTTACTTGTAATGATGGATAAAACTCGAGGGGAAACATTTTACTTTGAATGCGGTAAGGTACTTTTTATTCAATAAGATTGTCAACAAATATAACGATTTGACACTCAAAGCATTGGAAGCTATACTATGGATATGTTTAAGAACAGACTTGATAAATACTTTATTTCAAGTCCATGACTTACATTATTCACACCTCCTTATTCACAATAACAATGTGCAGGTTATTCTCTTTGAACTATTTGCATGCCTTCTAACTTTTACCATGCAAATCTGTGAGTTTCTGATATCCTCCACTATCATAAACAGCCTGAAAAGGACCCAATGGTCTGTTCCTGTCTGAATTCCTTTGTAACATGAAAAATGAAAGTGAAATTACATGACCAGGCATCAAATAATGACTGAAGCTGACTCAGACCTAAAATTTGACCAAAACCTTGAACTTTAACCCCAAAACCGAGTAAATGTAACATCAAGGCGATTTACTTTTGTTAAGATACAGAAGCATTCATCAACATGCATCCACCTGAAGTTACCTGACCATACCTCAAATAGTAACTGAGATAGACTTGAACCAAAAATTTAACCAAGATGAGGACCCACACCATACAAGTACCTGGACACAGACTTGGATGCTCAGGGCACACTTACTATTTCTTCTCTTACTTTGTAGAAATGAAAATGCTATGCACATAATATTTCAAATTTCAGTGCATTACAACACAGGGTATTTCAAGATTTCAGTAATTATCTATCTCTCTACTATCATTACTCCATTCCTAAGATAATGGGGTCAATCAAGCATATACATTACTCCATTCCTAAGATAATGGGGTCAATCAAGCATATACAGTCTCCACATCTCACATACACACATCTTCAAAATATGCCCAGTGCACTTTAGTAAAACATTGATTTCCAAACATAAGAAAGGGCATTTTTGGGTTTACACTTAACACACAAAATTAATTCATCATGTGAGATTAACATTTTCATTCACAACATCTCTGTATGCAAAACTGTTCCATTGTATCTAACCCCAATACCTCTGGCATCTTGTCCTAATTCATTCCCTTACAACACCTATCCACCTCTGCCATGGTGTGTCTCCTCTCCTTGTATCCGCTACTGTACTGTTACTATCATTATCTTAACTAACCTATCATCCACCATACATTCTACATGGCTTAACTCCTAAAACTTTCATCTATGCACCTTTCTGAAGACTCCTTATCACATAATCTTCTTGCACCTTCAATCTTCATGCTGTCTATCCACCTAACTCCAACTATACCTGTAAGATGTCCTCCTTTAATGCTCTTGTTTTTGATATACCTTATCTGTATACACTTGGATTTCATACCTATACATCAGCAATGGGGCAAACACTTCCTCATGCAATCTTCTTGCACACTGTACTTTTAAATTTTTCCTTCTCAATAGTTTTTTCCAGTTCATCCAGTCTTTCTACTTTGCAGGACTTTCCTGTCAACTTCAGGTTTCCCTGTGCAATCCTTACTAAAGTTTTCCCAAAGAATCTAAACAACCATAACTTCCAGTTCTTCATTGAGCAATCTGATCTTACACTTTGATCTCCCATCTCTTTAAAAAAACTGTCTTACATTAATTCATACACACTTCAGCGTCCTTCTCCAACAAATATCATCAAACTGGCCCCCAGTTCAATCCAACTCTTTCTCTGCTTCAGTTTAAAAAAAAAAATCATCATCTGCTTATACCTGTAGACACTTCCACTCTATTCTCCATAGTTTGCTTTCACATCACAGTTCCTTCCCCACCTCAATCTCATCTCAAGTAATGTTCCAACCACAAAAACATTAAACCTTTATTCACTGCAGCTGGAGAAAATATGGTTAATATTCTTGAATTGGCCACTCCTGCCTTGACACAAAATATACACCAATCAGTATTTGTAATAGCATCCAATGCATTGTAACTAGATACTACAGCCCAAATTTTCTTCATACGCTGATCAATGTATGTAGGAACATCAAGGAGACATGTAAGAGATCTGCACCATCACATTATGTAATAAACTGTGAAGCTGTGACACTCTTACAAGATATTAGATACTGCTGATTAATGCCCATAGTAATCATGCTTGTTTGTGACAAAACACATCCAAAAATACCACACATCTCCCTACGTATGGCAGACAGTATTCTTGGAGTACTTTATATGCCTGACAGTGGAACACTGTAAGTTAAAGGGAATAGAGTACATGAAATAATATCTTAAGATGTAATCATTTTATATAAAAACTATGTTCGATTTGATTATAATAACAAATTTATGGAGATATTCTTTAAGAGCATTTGAGAATACCTTGTACACAGAAAGTACAGTGGACATCATGAGTATCATTGTGAAAGAAAAATCATGCTTACATCACACAAGCTAGATTGCAATCACATATTCATTTTAAACCTTTCACTCATGTGTCTATTCATTCTCAATCAGGCATTCCCTCCATTATAATAAAAGCTCTTCACATCATTTAAATTTTTGCCATGTTAACTATATATAATCAGAACTTCCCAAAGTACTTCCCTATTTGCTTTACCATAAGTGTTTTCTAAATTCGTATGTTGCATACACCATCTTTTCACTTGAAAATTCCTCTACAACCTTTCTAAGTGCAAAAATGCAATTTAAAGACAACCTTCCCTTCCTAAACCCACACTTGTTTTCCACCAATAAGGGGATCACAAATTGCTTAAATATGATCAATCATTAGTCTGTCATAAAATACGTCAATCTCTCATGACACATTCCTTTAAAATTCTTATACACATATCCACTCACCTTTTCTTCATACTGGGGAACAATCACTGCCTTAGGTCACCAGGTACTTGAAAACTTTTTCATGTTTCTATACACACTGTCAAGGTGTGTATATTCATCATTGAGCTCACCATTCCATCTATATCCCCTGTTTAATCATTCTTTGAAATCTCTATTCCTCTTATTTCCTCCTTTGTAATGGCTTCCCCTACCATATATATACATACCTATCTCCCTCTGTCCTTGCTGCTATTACTATTGTACCAATTTACAGGCAAAATTTCAAAATAAAATCACCAATTTCAAAATTAAAGAGGATTATGATAAGAAAGAATAAGCATGTTATCTCCACACATGATGTGATACAAAGCTTCAAAAATTAAATAAATCATTATTGGATAAAAGACAAGATTGGTTTATAAAGCCCTTCAAAGATAGTGCCTTCCAAAGTATTTACTTACCAGATAAATGTGCCATGGTAAACTGACTATCATCCACTCCAAGTAACAAGCCCAAAACTTTCTCTGGTATGAATACCTGGCCTAACTCGCTTCTTCCATGTTCAGCAATATGAGTCAAGAAGCATGGGGATAATATGATGATCTGAAAAGATTTATCTAAAATTAATGGCAATCACAAATATATATATATATATATTTTATTATCATTCCATTTCACCCTATTTCGTGCACACCTTTTACCCTCCTGCATGTTCAGGCCCCGACTGCTCAAAATCCCTTTCACTCCATCCTTCCATCTCCAATTTGGTCTCCCACTTCTCCTTGTTCCCTCCACCTCTGAAA
>JAYMFT010389529.1:0-19817 GCA_038088735.1 Panulirus argus | reverse complement strand
CTCTCTCTCTCTCTCTCTCTCTCTCTCTCTCTCTCTCTCTCTCTCTCTCTCTCTCTCTCTCTCTCTCTCTCCCTTTATGATATTTATTCAGTCTCAATGGGGGGCCCAGCTAGGATTATTACCTCTCTTACACCCCCCATTTTACCTCAGTACTGTCGTTTCCCAAGTGGTTTGAGGATCCTTCCCCTAACCAGCCTGCGAGAGATACTGCCACTGTTCCCTTTCTTATCCAGCTCCTTTTATTACGTTCCCCCATTTGCTTCCCTCAAGTTGTCTTATTATTTCACGAACTGCCTCAGCTACCCGCTGGAGGATTTCCACTGCACTCCCGCGCACACCTGTCGTCCCATGTTTTTTTTTTTTTTTTTTTTTTTTAGCCCTCTTCCCTCTTCCTCTTACCCCCCCCCCCCCCCAACCCTTTCCATAGTCACCTTCCCTTCCATCTCGATCCTCCTCTTCCATATTCATTCATCTGTTGATGTCTCTTCACCTGCTAGTGAATATCCATTCTTCTGTGTTTTCAGTTCCCATTCTTCATCGTCTTTCTACCTTCAGTTATCGTCCACGTTTTCTCTGCTGCACTTACCCCGTATCTGTCTTCCGTTTTCTCTGATTCCGTACCTCCGGATCCGTCCTCCGTTTTCTTCACTTCGCTTCCGTATTTTTTTTTTATTTTCTCTACTTCGCTTCCTCCGTATCCGTCTTCCGTTTTCTTCGCTTCCTCCGTATCCGTCCTCTGTTTTCAATATGTTTTCTTAGCCTTTTTATTTTATATTTATCTTTTCTTGTCGGTATTTGGTATACTGTTGGTTTTTTGTTTGTTTGTTGGTCCTCCTTGTTCGTCATCAGCTGCACGGGTCACCTGACGTCACCTTGTACATGAATTTTTAGTCTCTCTTGTATTGAAAATTTTCGACTTGATTTTTGCTATTTTTCTGTACAAGTGAACATCATGATTCCTTCCGATTCCCTCGTAGACGATGCTTGGCTTACCCAACCCCACAAAAGGGAATGTAATTCAAAATTCAGAATGGAAACTTTTATAAAAGAAAAAATACAGACCCATTACGACGATGATTGATGTAGTGTGGAACAACAGAGTGATGTATGATACTGAGGATGAATAAAAAGTGCATAAAATGAATAACAAAGAGTAGCGTAGGGTCGACTCGGACGAGAGATAGTGATGTCGGAAGGCTGGTGGTCATGTCTGTGTTTAGTTCAGCTCAGTTTCAGAAGTTTTCATTTTTGGTGTAAGAAATGGGACACCCTTCGTCTCTGTGGTAGGGTGCCTGCATTACAATAATCACCAGTTTCGTCTGGTCTATGCACATGTAAAGATCATAGAACTTTGGCAGTCTTCAAGACTCGAGTGTAAACTCTGCGGACATATCTACCCAGAGTTCAGTTAATGACATGATTTCCATGACATCCTTTCAGCACTGGTGTGTTGATGCCTTGGATTATCTGTGCTTCTTTATGGTTCCTTCCCTCCCGCCTCAGTCCAGCCTCCTCACTTTTCACAAGACTGTGTGGGTCGCTCGGGAGGTGTGACGCGCCCCGTGTGACTTGGGGCTCAAGGATCCTCTGACTCTTGGTCAGGGCTCTTCGGTTTCAACGTCGTGGCCCCAAAAAAATAGTTGAGAGTGTGGATTATTTCGTGTTTCACGTGTGGTAGGAGAGTTGCGCCGTTCTTCTGTAGTGAGGGACAACAGAGAACAGAGGAGCGATAGGGGATAGATAGGGACGAAAGGATATGAGGACGGTAATAGGATTAGTGTGGAGAGTACTAACGCTGGCGCGAGCGCTTCGCCTTATATTTAGTGGTATAATGAGCCCTTTTAGCGTTGATTCAATTAGAGGTTCCCCGTCTACAGGAACGCATCCTGAGCATTAGACAGGAGCACCTCCGGGTCCCTCTGAAGATGGGAGAACTTGGGGAGAGCAGCGGAAGGAAAGATGAGAAGGTACAGTTGTTTAAGAGTTGGAGTATGAAGGAGAATTGAGCAGAGAGAGAGAGGAGGCTAATGCATCAATAACGGCTACCGTGTGGGCAGGCGAGTGGGTGGGTTGGCGGAGATGTAACATAAGTCTGCCTCTCCCCTCACAGGAAGTTGCCCCGGCCGACCGTAATGTGTGAGTGGGTGAGTGTTGACTTGGTTGTGGAGGTGGGGTCTCGGGGTGGAGAGGTGCTTTAAGCTTGGAATAGGTGTTGGAGGGAAGAGGAGCTACTGGTACTCCTCTTCTCATTTTCTTTTCCACGTGTTGAGTCTCAGCTACGGTAACCACAGGGAGTGGAAGGCCCCCCTCTTGACGTAATGTAAACGCCGGATCTCTCGTTAATGAGGTACGCCAGGGCCTCTCGGAGGCACGGCAGGCCGGCCGCCTCTGGGCGGTACTAACCAGTGTGTTATGTGAGTGTGAGAGGGAGCAAAATGCATGGGGGACTGACGAAGTTGTCCTACGACAAGGAAGAAGGTGGACACTGGGTCGGACGTTGAGGATTCTTAACAAAAAAAGCGCCCAGCTCAGTGCAAGGTTAATGAAGAGGAAGAAGGATAAGAAATGGGAACATTTGCATGAAATGGGGGACGAAGAATGAGGAAGGAGGAGGGAAGCAGGGAAATGTATGAGGATAGGAGGAGGGGATGGTGGTGAGGAGGACGTGGACGATGAGGATGCAGAGGTTAGTGAGGAAGGATGGAATGAGAATGTACTTAGGTGAGGAGAGAATGTGTGGAAAAGTGACAAAGAAAAGATGAGGGGAAGGTGGGATGGATAAAGAGAGGGATGAGGGTGAAACAGGAAGGACAGACTCGGTAGAGAAAGAGAGAGAGAGAGAGAGAGAGAATGAATCTTGAGATAGTGAAGATGTCAACCCTCTGAAGAGGAAGGGACAGTGAGAGGAACAGGGAGACATATCAGGGGAGCAGCCACTTTGTAGGAAGGGATGGCTTGAGAGAGAGAGAGAAAGAGAGGGACGGAGTGAGAGTGGAAAGGAAACCGGGACGGGGAAAGAGTAGGGAGAGGTCCTGAGGGAGAGGTGAGGGAGGAGCCATTAAGAGCGTCGGGAGGAGTAAGGCAGTCGAGGGGCGACAGCCAACAGCAATAGGTCACGAGATTAATGTTTTAATATTTGATTTGTTAACCCCGACGCTGGTCTGCAGTACCAGGTATGGCGGACGAGTCTGGAACGAAGCTCTTCCTCCTGCAGGATTTGTTGACACCCCTCTTCTCTCTCTCTCTCTCTCGCTCTACACACACACACACAGACACACACACACACACACTCCTGAGTGCTGGTATTCGTTGTATTAGTCTATTTATTGCCGTAAATCAAACACCCTTTTTGAAAATACGTCGATGGGAGGTGCAAGAAGAAGGAAATGGTCTTGGCAGTTTCCATAGACTGTGTGTGTGTGTGTGTGCGTGTGCGTGCGTGCGTGCGTGCGTGTGTGTGTGTGGTGAACGATGGATGTTTGAGACTGGTTGGCAGACTCCCAGGATTACATGGTTAAAAAGAAAGAGTCCCAAGAGATTATTTTTATATTATCATTGATTTATTCCAAGACGAAAAATGTCGATTGAAAATTTGTGAGTTATGATCTGCAGTTGTGACTTTGAAGGTCCGTCTTATTTACATCCATAAAGCAAGCGAATGTTGACGTAATTCAGTTGAAAAGGAATTATTTATGGCCTTGGGGGGGTCTGTCCTCGCGTTCTCCACATAAGCCTCGAGGTCTCTCTTTCCCTCCCCTCCTTTGGCCTGTGGGTCTGTCCTCGCACTATCCGCTACGTAGGCCTCGGGGTCTGTCCTCGCGTTCTCCATTTAGGCCTCGAGGTCTGTCCTCGCCCCACCCCCAACTTAGGCCTCGGGGTCTGTTCTCGTCCAACCTCCTACCTAGGCCTCGTGGTCTATCCTCGCCTCCCTCACAGACGACACAGTGATACCGAGCTGCTGTTGACATGATCTTTCCACCGGAGACGCCAATAACAGCGAGGTAAACACTTGAAATTAATCCACGAGCGAGCACGAGGACACGGAAGGGCGTAGTGGTGAAAGGCCTTCGATCAAGGACGCTGACACGGACGACAGCAACCTGGACGTGGACTGCTGAATGCAACTGGGAAACGGACACGGACGAAGCTGCCGGGAGTTGGGTGTCTGAAGTCCTTCTGAACTAGAACACATAAGTACAAAAGTACAAAATATTCGCGCTACAGTCACGTACAGTGGTGCTTCAGTGGGGCGATGCTGAAATGACGGTTCAGAAGAAGATGGACTGAGCACACGGACGGGAGTACGGCCAGCAGGTGACACGGGGTTCGACAGCCTCTCTTTGCCCCTTGTCCGTGGGCGCTTCGGGAGCCGTAGTGGAGACGTCCTTAACGAGTTGAAACACGGACCAAAGTGAGCTGATGAAATACGAGCTGTGGGGCCCCACTGTTATATGGAGAAGAGGTGGGGTCTCCTCTCTCTCTCTCTCTCTCTCTCTCTCTAGGCCTAAGGCCCAAATAACCTACCAGCCATCTCTCTCTCTCCTCTCTCTTTCTCTCTGTAGGCCTAAGGCCCAAAAACCTACCAGCCATCTCTCTCTCTCTCTCTCTCTCTCTCTCTCTCTCTCTCTCACCTGTTGTTTCGTCTTTACTTTCGTCTTAGTATCCCTCTCGACGCTTTGCCAGAAGGGTCTTTGCTGTTCCCTCATGCATCTGTGTGTCTTTCCGGTCTGTCAGTACTCTCCTCCTGCGCTGCGTCTTTTTCTTTTTTTTTCCTCTCTTCTCTTCTTCTATCCTTTGTCACTTCCGCTTCCTTGATGGCAAAGACAGTGGCCCAGAGACAGGTGTAAGTGGTTTTCTAATCGTCATTATCGAAGATCCAGGGATGATCAGAAATGCCGTAGATAGCGAGGTTCCTCCTCCTCCTCCTCCTCTCTCTGTGTCCAGCAAGTTAAGATCACAGACTACTGGAGATCGGGAGCCATCCATCCGCCTCCTCCCTTTTCGGCCAGCGTAACATGTGGTGTTGGTGGCTCCTCCTCCTCCTCCTCCTCCTCCTCCGCCGTGGCGCCGCGCCACACTTGCCAAGGCTTCATGTTTCATTCATCCTGTGCTTTTCAAAACCTGCCCCTTATAGTCTTTGATGTCCTCGATGCCAGCGATAGCAAGACTCTCCTCATCGGGAGAGAGAGAGAGAGATAGAGAGAGAGAGACCGGGTCCTAGATCAAAAGGCCAAGACAAGCGTCTCTTTTCTCTCTCTCTCTCTCTCTCTCTCTCTCTCTCTCTCTCTCTCTCTCTCTCTCTAACGTCTAATCAGTGTCACATATAGATGAGGGTGGTACAGAGGGATGGTGATTGTGCTGCCCTTGTCGGGTGTCTCTCTCTCTCTCTCTCTCTCTCTCTCTCTCTCTCTCTCCCACATCGGCTGGTGTAGGACTGAGGGTTGAGCAGGAACAGAGTAACTGCGTTTTATGTGATGAGACAGGAGACTGATGCCTCACTGATGGTTTTGCTAAATGACATATCTCTCACAGCCAGACTGGCAGAATCAAAGATCGACCTGTTGTCCTCGAGTTGATGGGTAGAATATTTCCGTGGCGTGTGTGTGTGTGTGTGTGTCTCATGAATCTCTCTGGTTGTGAGGCTTCTCATGATCTGTCCACATGAGGTGTTCCTGCAGAACCCGTAGCCTAACCGCAATTTATGAGTTGTTTTTGCTCATGAACCTTCTTGAGCGTAGATGAGGCCACTCACACTGACCGGGCGAGGCCACTCACACTGACCGGGCGCGGACGCACACGCTAGCCTGAAGAGGACATACACGCAGCTCCCCAGCGGACGGAGGAGGAGGAGGTGTGGTGAGGAAAGGTGTACTCGTAGCGTAAGGCGTGGCGGTGGAGGCCGTCACCACAGTCATCAGGCTCGGTGTATTCCCAGGCAGGCGTGCGGCCTCTTCACCTGTGGACCAGCGCTCTCCACACACACCCACCCGCTCACGGGGTGGAATTGTACAAATTTGTACAAATTAATTCCACGCTGTTGCCGGTACTCTGCCCCAACCTCTCGTTCTGTTTGCTTCGACCCTCTTTGTTCTCTGCAGACAGCAAATACAGGCTCTGCTCAAGCGTGGATATAATCTTATCACTGCCTTTTTTTTCATTTGTGTCTCAGCCAGGTCTTTGCTTCTGCAGTAGTACCTCCCTTGCTTCTGGACGTAAGTGACAGGTCTGATGAGTCTGTGAGGGGGGGGGGACTTCTCTTCCCAGTGGTCTTCAGCATAGGGACGAGAGATGCCTGCTCATTGGTGGGGAGAAGTTAGTTTGTAGGTCTGTGTGTGGAGGAGGAGGAGGTGGTCAAGTACTGACGGGGAGAGGTAGCAGAAAGTGGTGCTTAATTCTGTTTTATTGTTAGGGCTCGACGCTCTAATGCCCCAGAGGGGTAGCGAGGGATGAGGAAGAAGGGGCTCTCCCCAGAGTCCAGCGTGTGTTCACTCCTCTAGGTTGAACGCTGTCTCTCGTACGCTTCCCAGACCCACGCCGGCTCATGTTTGACTTAAGCGCAAAAGGAACGTTTTTCTGAGTCTTAAACCAGAAGATTTTAGTACAATATTTGATTATGAAACGTTTGTGTCTCCCCAAGCTAATTGCATTAGCTAGAAATTTGCTTTGGAAACTATAAAACGTTTTTCTCATGCTTCACCTACGTTACCTACAGTGTTATCAGCTTGGGGACTATGGATTGTGAACGTTTGTGTCCCACAGGTACATACGTAGCAGCAGCAGCAAGCAGCAGTAGCAACGTCTTTAAAGAAAGAGGTCTGAAACGTTTTGTTGCTTCCGCAGGTACGTTTGTTGGCAGTAGGAAGACATTTAGTAGCAGACAGTTGAGGAACGGAGTCTCAAAAACGTTTGTTGTTCCCGCAGGTACATCTGCCAACAGCAGCAACAGCTGGCAGGTTCACCCCGGCGCCACGCAACTAGTCTGGCGCGGGCAGTGAGCAGCGAGGGACTCCACTCCCTACCTCTTGCCACGGTCAGTCCTCCCCTAGACAGACACACACACACACACTCCACACCTTGCGTGTGTCGTCCCCTCCTCACTCACTCACCCACCCACCCACTCACTCACTCACTCAGTGTAGAAAACTCCCTCGGAAGGGGTTGGTTGAGAGGTCGCCCCAAGTTCCGGCAATGTTTGTAGGACGCTTTGCTTTTCGATTTAAACGTTCCTGAGGACAAATATCTATTTCTCGGAAGTATGCGGGGCACAGTGAGCGATGCTCTCCTCGCTTAGACCGTCGCTCAGTCCAAACTTCCTCCTCTGTGCAGGTAAGTTGCGCCTCGTTGCTAAACTTCGACATATGTGAAGTTGCAAATGCATGAATAATTCCCCGTGTTGATTTCTAAAGGGGGTTTCAGTTGCGCCTCCTGTTTTGATACATGCAACCAGTGGATTCATTGTATTTCTTTGTATGACGTGAAGGTAAGGTTGTGGAGTTCGGAAGCAGCACAAAATGTATCGTCATAAATGATCTTATGTGGTTTTTACTCCAGTTTCTGTGAAGAGGGTAAGTTTGAGGTGACATTTCATTGTGTGTGTGTGTGTAAAGACAGAAGGATCTTAAAGATAAAGATATGAAAAAGTACACTGAATTATTGTAAGGTTCTGAGAGCCATGTTTGGAGTAGGTGTTAGTAAGCAGGCAGGTGTGTGCAGACCTTAAGTTGGAAAAGTTTCACTTTACACGTGTGTCTTCCGTACCAGCACAGCACAGAGCAGTATGAGCGATGTTAGCGTCGAGCAGGACGAATTTGGTTTGAGAGACAGACGTTGTTGTCGTCCTGAGGTCGAGACGTATGGGGGAAGAGAGGTCGAGGTCGAGGCGGAGGAGGAGGAGGAGGAGGAGGTAAAAAGAAACGAAATTGAGTGAAAGAGACGGAAACGAGAAACGGGAAGCACTTCAAATCAGTTAAAGGTGCGGGGCAGTGATGAGTGGTATTGTCCTGCGAGGAGAGAGAGACGGAGACGGAGGGAGAGGGGGAGAGAGAGAGATGGGGCGGAAGTAGAGAGGATCCATGGGGTAAGGGAGTGAGAGGAGAGGAGTGAGAGAGAGGGGCAGGGGAAGAAGAAGTAGGAAGTAGATACGGACGAGGAAGACCTTGGTAGGATGAAAACATTCCTGTAGGAGGGGGACTGTAGTAGTGATGTTTATGGTATGTAGTGGAAGCGGGTCGAGCAGGAGGAGAGAGTTTGTGGAGGGGGTGATGACTGGGTGGATGGACGAAGGGGGAAGTGTAGGGGGTAATGATTGGGTGGATAAGGAGAGATAGAGAGGGAGGGGAAAAGGGAAGGGGGTTTGTGATTGGAAAGGGGGAGGGGGTGTTATGATTGGCTAGTATTAGGGGGTAGGGGGAAGGGGGGGGCGATTGTGTGTTGGATGGAGGAGGGGAGGAGGGGGAGGGAGGGAATGTAATTAGATGGACGATAGGGGGTGAGAGAGGAGGGGGGAGTGAGTGAGAGGGGAGGGGAGATTGACATTAGATGGACGAGAGGGAGAGAGAGAGAGAGAGGGTGAGGGAAGGGGGGAGGGGGGAGGAAAGGTTGGTGGGGAGGGAGGAGAGTTTAGTTTCTGCCCATAAAGGGAGAACTTTGAGGAACTAATTAACTCCGGGTTGCGGGGGGGACAGTACAGGGGGGAGGGGAGAAGAAGCCCCTCTACTGCCCACCCACCCCCTCCCCCCACGTCCCCTTGTCTGTGTATCACCGCCATTGACCAGCTAATTAACAGGTGTTCACACTCGCTCGAGTGGAAGGAGGAAAAGAAAAACATGCAGCATCAATGCCCGACGATATTTGAAAACCTCGTCACTGATTGGCTCATTATCAAACGCTGATTTCCCCCAGAGCCAATGGGGAAAGCTGTTGTCAAAGCGAGTGACGTAAAACAACAACCCCCCCCCCCCTCAGAAATCCAGGTGGATTGTTTCGTCCGTGAGTGGAGTGTGGGGGGTGGGGAAAAGATTCCCCCAAGGTGGAGGAATTGAGAACATGGAGTGATGGAGACGCAGACGTGATAAGACGGTAGATTGGGTACCCCTTCTCCTCCTCCTCCTCCCTTCCTGCAGCTGTTTCCAGGCCCCCTGATACAGATGAAGAGTAGTTGTAGTAGTGCCGCTGGAAGTGCCGTTGGGGAGGAGTACCATAAACGCCGATGTGGAGGGGGTGCCACCAGTGTGGCGGCGGCAGTACTCGTGGCGATATAAGATCCACCGAGTTTCGTATTGATCAGTCGAGCGTCAATATTGGCAAGAACACGACAGCCCCGTCGAGAGAGGAGGGTAGGTAAGTGTAGTAGTGTTGCTTGCGTGTGTGTGTGGCATAGAGTTGTGATGGGTTTGGTAACGCACCCAACAGGAGGTGAAGTGCGTTGGTGGTGCGTCTATGGGATTGTGTGTCGTTGCGTTGAAGCTGTGATCAGCTGGGACAGAGTGCGTTACTCCCATTGCCAGAATAATAAACGTAATAAACGTGATAATGCTTAAATATCTTTTTATAGTGGCTTCAGGAGTTGCTCGCTTGTGGGTTTTTATAAGATGGTGAATAAAGCTGTCGAAAAGTTGAGGCCCGGGTGTGTTGTTTTCCTCGGTTTATAGTTTTCTTTTTTTCTTTTTATGTTGGTGCAGAATCCATATAGTTACGCCAATATTCCCTGGTGGGTGAAGTTGCGGGGACGAACCTCAGAGTGCGTTGCTGGAGGCTCGAGGCGTTCGATTTAGGAAGTATAATTGTTCATATGCAGTCGAGCCTTGGGGAGTGGTGGGTGGGGGAGAGGTGCCGTCAGCTTTACCGTCCTGTTTCTCCTCTGTCTATGTATACATCCAGTTAATCTCATGATCCATCGTGTCACCCCCTCGCTGTTATCTGTCCTTACCTTGTACTCCCCAGTGTTGTACCTCCTCACCCCCAGGAACTAGGGTAATCACCACAAGCAGTGTGGCCACACGGAGCCACACTGGTCTCCTCACAACCAAGTACTTCCACTGTTGAGAGGGAAGTCATCGAGTTTGATGATAACACGGAAAATCTCGTGGAGTCGTATACTTCGGGAGATTCTCCCCAAGGCAAGATTGATGGGGGAGACCCGAGTGCAAACCGTGGGGTGTGTGTTAGATCTGGGGTGCGTCGGGAACGGGCGGGCCTCGGGCGTAAACACGTACGTGGGGAGGAGGAGGGCAGTTGTGGCTCTGTGTGTACACACACTGCTCGTGGTGGTTGTTGCCCTTGGTACCTACCTGGCGGTGATGAATTCTTGGTCACGGTGTCATTTACGTGACACAAATTGATGAGGATGTGTCGCAGGGTATTGTATTCAGCCAGCAGAGTGCTCCCTCTGCCTACCACCACCACCACCGCCACCTTGCTTCGACTCCTCCCCTCCACCACATGCTGCCACAACCACCCACGCCATCTCCGTTTGCCACCACCGCCGCTGCCACACAACCACCAAGCAGCCACTCCTTACCATGCTACCCACGTCACCAGTTTCCTCTGCCAACTCTATCCTCTCTTACTATATACACACACTATCATCTCTTAATAACACCTTCTCCAACACCTCTCTCGCCTTTACTATCATTATCATCACCTTCCACTGCATCCATCACCATCACAGTCCTCCACTGCCGTGTTCACCATCAGCATCTACCGTTGGCAGGGCAGATACGTAATTTCAAGATGGGAAATGACAGATATCGTATCTGGAGGAGCGGCCCTGACGCAGATGGCAACAGTGGAGTGACAGAAGACAAGAAAATGGACAGAGTGATAAAGATAGCACACTAAAAAGAGAACTAAAGACATTAGAATATAGAGACAGAAGACAAAATTTAGAAGAAAAAAGATTGGAGACAAGACATTAGAATGAGGAGACAGATGACAGTATGGACTGGAGACAAAGTACAATAGAAGAAAAACAGAGGAGACAATAGAACGATTGGGAACACGATAAAAGGATGCAAGAAAATTCCCACACCAGGCAAGAGTTACTGCAGTGTCAGAAGCCATCTGCGGCGTGTACACATAGCCTTTTGGTCCTGGGATAGGGGTAAATCCAAGCCCTCGTGGGGGAAGCATAAGGGGCTGTAGTGAGCAAGCATTTTGGTCCATGGGAGGGGTAACTCTCTGTGCCTAGAGTCCTTAGGGTGTAACCCCAGGCAGCCCTGTGGCCCGTGTTGGGGTTAACTCCCTCCAGACCCAAGGGGGTCGGCCGGAGTAGCTAGCAGCCGCCACGGTTTGTGGTGATCCTTAAAGTAGCAGTTCTCACCAGAAGACCGGGGATGGTGTGGGACGTGGAGGGAGGGGAGGGGGGTCACGCGACGGAGGGGAAGGAAGGATGGGTCATAGGACGGGGGGGGGGAAGTCGTGGGAATGTGGCCGAGGACACGTGGGGAAAGTCATGGGATGGGATTGGTCCAAGGAAAATGGTCTGGTCACGGGAGAGGGCCAAGGACGAGGAATTCTAGCATAGGCGAGAAGGAAGAGAAGGTCGCATGATTGGGGCATAAGGATGGGGTTGTTAACGAGACGGGGCAAGACCTGGGCCTCGTGTTCACAACAAAGAAGATTTGGCAGGCGTGTTATATGAAGTGTCGACAGCAGCCTAGTGAAAGCAGAATGAAGAAAAGCACCCGATGGAGAGAAGGCGGCCAAATTCTTTCGTCCAAGGAGGATTTTCTCTTCGCGTTTGCCATCTGGCGATAAAGCGTAGAGGGCTATCGCGTGTTTTATTGGTTTTGATAATCGTGGGATTGCTTAGGTGGCCTGATTATGTTAAAGTCAGTTATCTTGTCTGGCTAAATGGTGGGTCTTGTCTTGCCCCCCTCCCCCTTCCCGATGGGGTGATTCTTAGACATAGACGAAAGTCTGTGTAGGATAACGTAATTTCTTGGAGTGTTGACGAGGAAAGGGGAGCAGGAGACGCGTGGGCCTAGTTGGACGTTTCGTGAGACCAGGGTGAGGAGGGACGTTCTCAAGTGGTAAGTCCGGAGGCGCGCGTCGCAGGATAGGGCCAGGAGAGAAATATACCGTCTTAGGACTTGGAGGAGAACAGCGTCGCGGGACGGAGTCTATGAAATGCAGGGTGTCAGGTGACAGTGGCTAGGGAACGTCGTGAGACATAATGGTTATTAAGCCAGCACAGCTCTCCTGTTCGAATCTAACCTCCCCCTTCTCTCCTCATCTGCCTAATGAAGAGGGTCTCCTCTTCCAACCCCACCACACTCCTTCCTTCGTCAGGAACTTACAAGGGCTTTGGGGATCGGTCAGCGTTTTAGAGCTGTAGTCCTAACTCACCCCATGCTGACATCAAGTGGGTGAACGTTATTTCGTATTTGTGATGCTCTTTCTTCTTTGTCTCGTAAATTTTCCTTTTGGCTCTTATGTGTGTGTGTGTGTGTGTGTGTTTATTAAGCAACCACAGGACCTCCCCTGTAGGGACTCCAGTATATCTATGGCTGCGCTACGCTCAGCGGCAAGGAGAGGATGAACTCATTTGAAGCGTAAAGTTCTCTAACAAGATTGAACTCTCTTTCATCAACTGATACTAATTCAAAAGAACGATGCTATTTTTTTTTTCTCCCAAGGTGAAGAACAGTGAACATATATCTTCCCAGAGATAAAACTTTAGCCCATCACTATCGCCAACACCACAAGAGAAGCTGTTCAAGCTGATGCTTCGTACATATCATTAACATATCATCGCCGAAGTTAAGATTTAGTGGAGACCCGAGCCGGAATTATGGTATGGGTGAGGGACAGAGGTGTTGACGACGGCAGGGCCGCATGACGTCACTCCGTACATCCGAATGTAGTAAACGCTTAAAGGTAACCTCCTCCATCCACAGAGGGGAGTGGAGGGTGACACTTGGTCTCTGATGGCAAAACTTAACGTCATCTCCTACAGAAATTGAGACTATAGACCACTGTTAAAGGCTAGAGGGGAGCGTCTCAATAAAGTGATGTTTCCTGAAGGACATTACAGTCATCTCTCATGCCACTGAGGCAACAGGGAACCAGTGCCTCGTTTAGCTGGCTCGCTGGGGAGCATCGAGTGGCTCTTCTGGTTAATGTGTGGGTGAGCCCCGAGGTTACTGTGGGAGTCCGGGTGGCTCTCCCGTGGTGGCTGTGGGAGGATGGCATAGGTCTCGTCCCCTCCCATGCTATAGTCCCTCGACTGCCCTGACCATCCCCAAGGTTCTTCGTCTCGCCAAGTGCCTCGTCTCCTCCCACGACCTGGTCCACTCCCTCCTCCTCCTCCTCCTCCTCCTCCTCTTCATAAAGAGCGTCTCCCTACCACCGTGCTGTCCCACCACTCTGTATAAACACTCCTTACAATGTCTCTCATCTGTTGTCTCTTCAATCATCTCCTTCCCTTTCCTTCCTCATCACGACCCACTCCTTTCCTTTCCCCATCCCGTCATGACCTCCCGTCCTGCCTTCCCTTTCCCTTTTACGACCCTCCTTCCTACCTCCCCATCCCTTCACGATCTCCATTCCACCTTCCTCTTCCGGTCGTCTCCCAGGACTGGAGCAGCGTCACCACGTTGCCTCGACTGCAGTAATAATTACCTGTTCCTCCTCGATCTTCTCCCCCTCTCCCTCTCCTGCACTCCCGGCCTGGCGTTCTCCTCTCTCTTCCTCACCCTCCCTCCCTCCCTCCCTCCTAGCTCTCCAGGCACCACATGTTGGCACTGCAGGAGTCTCTCTCTCTCTTCCTGGACAAATCTGATAAGTGTGGCCGCCGCTCTCCAGGGGAATGATGAGGGCTGGTGTTGGTTGGTTGGTCCGCCTGCCTGCCTCTTGCTGCTACCGCTGCCAACAGCAGGTCCAGATGAGCACATTCAGTTGACGGAAGTTCAAAACCAAGTGGTTATGTGTGTTTCTCCGTAACGCGAACTGGTGTGACTGTTCCGTAACGCGAACTGGTGTGGCTGCTCCGTAACGCGAGGTGACAGAGAGTAGGGGGGGGGGGATTCCGTAAAAGCGCGATCTGGAGTGTCCCTCGTAAACGTGTGGAGGAGAGTTCTGTCGCCACCCTTAATACGGTAGGGGAATAGAGGATAGATCTTAAGCTGTGAATAGTTTGTGATCTATTTTTTTCGTTATGGTGAGCGTCAGGGTTGAGGGATATACGATAACTCTTTCCTCGGTCGATCAAATGTGTTTTTTTGTCTTTTCTCTCGATGAATGAATTATGTATTTTTGTTTTTGTATGGATGAGTAATATATATAAAGAATCTTTTTTTTTACAGTGTGTGTGTGTTTGTGTGTTCACCGTATTTGTGTAGTTGTCAGTTGTGATCGACTGTGTTTGTTACGGCGTTTGTCGGATTTTTTTTATTTTATTCTTTTTTTTTTCATGCATATTTGTGATGTGGGTTTTTCGTTTGATTTGATTAATTTCAATAAATATCGGGTTGATGACTTGGCCCAGTGGTTGGATAGCATTGCTCTGCAGGCGAATGGGTTTTCAGCAGTGTGTATTATTGTTAGTTGCAGTGGACACTAGGCACGTTCATGTGTACACTATTGTTGCAGTGGAATTGGGGAAAGATAAGAAAAAAAAAAAACAGACTCGTATTTGTAATCCTTTTGTGCGAGTGGAGAAAATGAGAGCGCTTACGATTTGAGGAGAAATTTGGGGTAAAAATTAGATTTTATAGATTTTTTTTAATGTTTTTTCTTAAAGTGATTGAAATCGGTGTTCTGTTTTTCCTTCGGGTCTTGAAAATGTCAGAAGTACTTGGCTCAGGCTAGGATATATATATATATATATATATATATATATATATATATATATTCTAGCCTGAGCCAAGTATCCATTTCATCGACCAACCCCTTAGGGGTGGACGAACAGCTGGGTTGACTGTGAACCGACAGCCGCAACCAGGATTCGAACTTATGGCTTTCAACCCTGGGAGGGCCCGTGGATGCATCACTGTCAGGAACGCTAACCGCTACACCAAAATCCATCCAAATCCAGTTAGGCGAATTCCAGAACCCCATGGGTAGATTTAGAGCCAGTCAGACTAGCCAGAACCAAGAGGAGGTCTTCATGTCGCGGATCTAAAGACTTTAGCGTAGTGATGAACGCGACTTGGTCTGGCCATAGACCTACAACAGCCAGCCCCCTTGTGATGAAGGGGATAGAGGAGAAGATTCCCCAAGTCCTACATTATTGATGGTGCTGACGCCGCGGAAGTTTGTTGAAGTTTATGCGAGTTACGTAAAAAAGACAAAAAAAAACTACTGTGGTGTTGGGAATGACGCGGAAGAGAGAGAGTTTTAAGCAAGAAGGAGGTATACCAAACGTGTTTACCAAGAGTCTTTGACGTATGGAAGGATTTCCGGCTTAGATCTGCAGACAAGTTGTCTTATAGGTCCCCGCTGGTGCTTAATTGACTATTCCAGTAGGTGTGATTTGGTCCAAGACAGTCGACAGGAAACGATAATGGATTTGGTACAATAAGTTTCCGAAGTGCTTTTTTAAGTTCAGAAAAGTTCCGTTGGTCGTATGTCATCCGATACTGAAACAGGTGGAAAGGCATTTGGCGAAATAACTTTTTCCTCACCTAAGTTGAAGAATTCTTGTCCTGATGATTGTGTGTGTGGGAGAGACCAGAAGAGACGACCCCCTCCTGCTGGAGTTTTACGACGGTGAGTATGGCCGTCGGTGGAACCCCGCGGCTTCTCAATATTATTTTATGGTCTCATTGTTCAAGCTGTGGCGGTTTACGAGTCCTCGTTTGATGGACAACTTTCTCCATGATGACCCCAGGAACTATAGCTTGTAGCTTAGAGAGGGCTTTTATGGGGAACACGGGAGAGATCTCCTGGAGGAGGTCTTGATGTACTGGCGTAAAGAATGAGGGTTCCTCCGTCGCAAGCCGGACGGAAACAAAAGCTTACTTGGTTTGGTTAAGCGGAGGAATAAGCTTACTTGGTTTGGTGAAGCGGAGGAATAAGCTTAACTTGGTTTGGTTGAAAGGTGGAATAAGCTTACTTGATTTGGTTAAGCGGAGGAATAAGCTTACTTGGTTGGGCAGTTTGAGTTGCCATTGTGGCAGACACAACATACCAGGCATATGAATTTAATGAAAAATCTGTTTAAAGACAATTATAGAGTCAGCTCTGCTAAAGTGATGATTTCAGCAGGTAAAGTAATTAAGTTATGGCGTGTTTTGCATAGGATATACAAATTGATTCAGAAATTGTGGCTAAAAATCATTTTTATCTTTGATAGACTCTATTCTTGCATCAGTAGGGTGGGTTGCCATTCCCATTAACTAACGAACGAAGGTGTTCTACACTATCATGCAAATGGTAATGGACAAATTTTCTTATTTTTTTGGGGAGAGTTTTTCAAAAATTTCCTTGATTATTTTTTTATACGTGTTAAGGCGGAGGAACCGCGTTGTAGTGACGATGTAACTAACTTCAGTGAGGCATCCTGGGCTGGGACGTGACTCCGGAGCCAGAGGTTAATGTTAATGGTAAAAGTAGTTAGATTAACCTGATATGTTTAAAAAAAAATGGGCGTCGGCGATAGGTAGTATTGCTTCCAGGGCACCTTTTGAGCTCCATTGCCGGGGATTCATTCCTTCGGCTCGTTGTGTTCTTTGGCGATCCCCGCTACCCGGTGTCTCCTCCCACTGCCATGCGTCCGGTGATGATGTCGTCTTTGGCTCTCGCTACATTTTGCGGTCACTCGCTACCCTAAGCGATCGTCTACTGCCCCCTGCGGTCAGCCACTCGCTTCCCCTCCGATCAGTGGCCCCCTTCTACTCCGATGACTCTGCTCATCGTCATCACTGCCTAGTCTACCGCGTAATCCCAATGATCACTTCGCTAATCACTCCAGTCTCCCGGTGATCAACCACCACCGCCTTTTTCCAGTCGCTTGCTCCCTCTCGTCGATGGCTTGCGTCCCTTCCAGTCACGTTCGCATCGTTCCAGTCACTTGTTCCTCCCTCCCATCCTCTTACTGCCCCTTCCAGTCAGGCACTCAGCCTTCCAGTGACTTCTGGGTCAACTCCCCAGCAAGGGATACTGGAGGCTGGTGGCTATTTACCTCAAAAGATTTAAGCAATCTGTTGTTTTCTGCCTCTTTAACTTCACCAGAGATCTTCTGGATTTGTGGGAGAGAGAGATTTTGTTCTTGCGTGTCATTGCCGTCAGCATTAGTGCTTGTATGTGTTGGTAAAACAAGATGTTGCCAAGGATTGACGACATCATTGCAGTGGGCAAGTCTCGCTGTGTTGTTGGAGTAGGAGAATGTGTGTGTGTTGCTTGAGGTGTGCTTTGCTGTGGTTGGAGTGGAGGTCGCTGAAGCAAGATGTGGCTGGTGTTGATGTATGTGGAGTTTTGTGTTGTTAAGGGAGGTGTTTCTGTGAGGTTTTTTATTTCTGGTGTTGATGTATGTGGAGTTTTGTGTTGTTAAGGGAGGTGTTTCTATGAGGTTTTATATTGCTGGTGTTGCTGAGTTTGCTTTTGTGTTGCTGAGATTGGTGTTCGTGTTTTTGTGCGTTGCTGCCTTTGATGATTCAGAGGGGGAAAAAGTTTTTTTTTTTTTTTGAGTTTGGTGTTGGAGTTATGTAGTGTTGCCAGAGTTGTGTTAGTACTTTTCATTTTTTTTATCGAGTGTGTTGCAATTTATAGTTTGCTTCACTTTTGTTTTTGACGCGAGTCTCTCCTGCTGGGTGTAAGGGTTAGGGCTTCCCCCGTCAGGTGGAAGGGGTCGACGACGACAGGTTGCGTCCCCCTTAGGCGGCGTCTCCCGCAGGACCAAGCGTCACAGTGTAACAGGCGAAGGACCCTATACACACACACACACACACACACACACACACGCGCGCGCGCGCGCCTCCCGTATCTCTAACCACACCATCCGTCACTCAGGGCGGCGGGGCAGCCTCGCTACTCCCGTCCCGACGTCTACCTCGAGTGTCGAGTGTATGGTATTGATCGTCCCACGTGGACTCCTCTCGTCAACACTACATATATATATATATATATATATATATATATATATATATTTACACACACAACCGGTAGCAGTAGAGAGAGTTTACAGTCAATGTGGGAGACGTGTGTCTCCTTTTTTTTTTTTGCCTACATCCTTGATTCTACCGTAGGAAGCCTCCTCCTCCTCCTCCTCCTCCTCCTCCTCCTCCATTAGGGCCAAGCCGAAGACTTTCCCCCCTCCCCCTCCCACTCCCCCTCATCGCGTTTCTTCCGCTCGATGCATTCTTGAGGTGGTTGAACGAGAGATGTTGGTGTGGCTGGTCTAGCTAGGGGTGAGAGGGGGAGTGAGGCCCCCGCGCGCGTGTGGCGTCTGTCTGTTGTTGGACGACTTGGCCCATCGTGCTCCTAGGAGGAGGAGGAGTGGGGCGGGCGTGGGAGGCGTCAGGAGGGGGAGGTGGTCCTCGGGAGAGGCAGGGGCCTTTGGAGCGAGGGGTGGGTGGAGGGGGGGGCGGAAACCGAGGAAGTTGTGGCGGGCGTGGATGGGGAGAGGAGGAAGAGGAGGAGGAGGAGGAGGCCTGTCGCTCGCCGGCGGCCCAGGAGGTGACGAAAGGGGCGGAGTGGCCTCACAGTACCTGCTTCCCAGATGCCCTCCCAGGGTCAGCATGGAGGGGTAGAGGAAGCCTGTGCACCCTGCTCTCACAGGGTGACCTGCATCCCAGGGTCAGCCCATGGGGTAGAGGAGAGGATACAAGAGGCGCTGCTCCTACCAGCTCACCTGTGTCCCCAGGTGCAGCCAGGGTTAGCTGGGCGTGTCGTTTATGTCAATATTCAGGAGTACTGCAGAAGAATTCGTAGTAATTTTGATATTTGGAGGTGATCTTTTTTGTCGTATTTTGTTGTCGAGTTCAGAGAATATTTAGGAATCGTTTCTTAAATATTTGATATGTCTTCTCTTGATATTTAGGGGTCGTCTTGCTCGCTCTGTCGATACCTAGGTAGATGGCGCCTCGTGTACCAATATTCGGAGGGTCTTTTCCCCAATATATCGGAGTTTATCTTAGTATTCAGGGGAAGTCTCACAGCCCCTCCGGATCGCCTATCCTTATCTAGATGTTCTTTTTTTTCTAAGATTTCCTGACATTCCTACAATCGTCGAGGGTGAGGCTCAAAATTTTAGAGGCCTGATGTATACGCGAGTCGTTTTATCAAGGTCTAATTCATATACGAATATCTCTGTATTGTTTTAGGTACTTGGAAAGATTTTTCGAATATTTAGGACAGGACTGAATATTTAGGGATTGTGTATTCAGAGAAGGCCATAGTATTCGTGAATCTTTTCAGTATTCTTTGGTCTTTGTATGTATGCCATAACAGTATTTGAGACTCGTGTCAGCATTTTGGAATTTGTATCTTGCTATTTGAGAATCCGATCTTTTTTTTACAGTATTTACGATTCTTCTGTACAAATATTATTCTCGGAGTTGCCCCTTCCATACGTATGGGTCGCCTCTGTATGAGCATGTGTCATGTGCCAGCAGCCAGTGTCGGTGCGTGCCATGCATCAGTATTCGGGAGGTATATTCCGGGCTTTGAGGAGCGTCGTCAGTATTCAGAGGTCGTGTGGAAGGCGGTGTTTTCTCTCTATTCAAAGGTCGTTATGAAGATCAGGGGCCTCTTGATATTCCGGGGTCTTCCGTCAGGTTTTTAGGGCGTCTTTGAATATATGAGTTGGCGTCCTATGTCAGAGAGTTGTCTCAGAGTTTGGGGTTTAGCCCTTTAATGTCTGGATATATATATGT